>JAASFY010000028.1:0-61473 GCA_023334035.1 Globisporangium okanoganense | reverse complement strand
TACAAGGTTTTATGATGAAAAACCTTGACCTCAAGGTTTTATCAGTATTTCAGCCAATAGATGTTCAGCAAATCATTGATGTGGACCACAATAAACCCTGAATGTTGATACTATGATGGGACAGAGAAGTACAGGGTATAGCGCGAGTAATGACCGCCTCGTTTTTATCAAGTTAAAGAGAAGTATTGTTTATGAAGGTTAAACGAAATTTGTTCAACTCAGGGTTGTCGGTACAAATCTCATTTCGCTTGTCATAACTGATCTAATCAAATTCCAGAGGGTATGTAGAGTGACCTGGTCATTACTTGCGATATGCCCAGTACTCGAAATGATGTAGCTTAAGATGCTGTAGATTAGGAGAATTCCTTCGGACCGAGTGGCACTATCTACTCAAACATCTTCACCCAAGACAAAAGAAAGCTTCACACGCGTAGCGAGCGTATCGAAGTGAGACGGACGGGGTAGAACAGCAGGTGGACGGCTGGCTGACTGGCTAACTCAGACGAAAGCTAGCAGCGTGGGCGCTTGGCACTTTGCTTACGCGGCCTTGGCGAGCGCCTGCTCCTCCGTCAGATGGTTGGGGCGGATCGTGTTCTTCACGCCGAGGCATTCCAGGGCGATGTGGGCGGCCTTCTGGCCCGAGATCATCATGGCGCCGAAAGTTGGTCCCTACAGAACATCACATACACACAGTTAGACACCATCCAATCTACACAGTGAAGAACTCATCACCAGCAGCTCACGTACCATGCGAGGGGCGCCCTCGAGCTCCGCAACTTCCATACCGCACACGATCATGCCCGGCACGATCTCCTTGGTGCCGTTTACGATGGCGTCCTCGGCGGCGGCCATGTCGAGGCAGCCCATGCCTGGGACGTGGTTGACCATGCCGATGTTCTGGAGACGCTTGACGCCCGAGGCGCCCATTGGGCCGTCGTGGCCGCAGGCGCTAATGAGCACCTTGCCCTCCATGACGTTCGGGTCCATGCAGCTCTGGGTGCCGTGGTTCAACGTCACGAGCGTCCAGTTGGTCACGACACCGCCGACGCGGCCGTTCTTGATGATCAGGTCTTCAATGGCCGTGGCGTTGAAGAGCTTCACGTTGGGCGCACGAAGCAGCTTGGACATGACCGTCGACGTGAACAGCGCCGCGTGCTTGATCACCACGTGGTTCTCCGTCGTGTCATACGGGATGTCGAGCTCGTCGAGGAACGCATCGGCCGGCTTGCGCACGATCATCGACGAGAAAAGCTGACCGCCCAGCCAGGCGCCGCCACCGGGGGCCACGCTCTGTTCAATGAGCGCGACGCGAACGTTCGGGTACTTGGAAAGCTCGTAGGCGGCGACGAGCCCGGCCGAGCCGGCGCCGGCGATGATTACGTCTGAGTCCGCATAGTCGTACAGGTCCTTGAAGTAGCGCGTGGTCATCTCGCGCGAGACCTCGGCTTCTTTCACAGGGCTGCACGTGAAAGGCATAGAAGAAATGATAAACACACAACACCACAATGGGTCATTACTCTTGTCTCTGGCTGGCTGGAGCTGCTCGCGACGTACGCGAACGTGTAGTCGTCGAACGGCGTCTTGCGAGCGGCGGTCTCCTTGAGCCACGCCTCGGAAGGCGTGTTGGCGCTGCCGGCGCGGTGCAGGACGGCGCCAGGGCCGACGGTAGCGAACGAGCGCACGCTGATGGGGGCGACGCGGGTAGCGAGGGACTTAACGACGGCGTGCATGTTGATGGCTGGGTGAGAGAGCTTTGGTCTGTTCGTCGTCACGGGTCGAGCGGTCGAGGCGACGCCATACAGCAGTAGAGGTAATCAAACAACGTCAACACAGCAGTCCCTACGCCGGTATGATCCGGATCAGGTTCATAGGGTATGATCTCAGCCGGTCAAAGTATGGAACTGGTCCATAATCGCCACGGCACCCCTCGCTGGAAGTATGTTAGTGTTTTGCATTCCCCAAACACACCAACGCATGCCCACACAAAACAAGACATGCAAAGCACAACATGCACAAGACGCGCGCCCACAGTGCAGGCCACTGCCTGTGGCTTCTCACACATGTAGCAGCCCTCCCACTGGGCGCGCGTGCTCAAAGAGGAAGGGTACGGTACCAATTCAACGAGGAACTGCTTGGAGACTTGAGGCTTGCGGAGGAAATTCGCGAATGAGGTGTTCGGGCCAACGTGCGGCCATGGATGGCCCGTTGTTTGGATGACGGCGCTGTTTGGAAGATGCGCGAACAGGTCCGTTGAAGAAAATGGCTTAACATTCGCTTACATCCATCAAGTTTCCTTTTCAGCTTGCTTTTATTAAACAAGAAGCGCGGGTGTTAAAGGGTGTTGAGACAATGCTGGCTAATGACACAGAACTCCCCATCCTGACGGCATGGTTGGATGGGAGTCAGCGGAAATGACATCGTGATAAATCTTAAAATTACGCTCTCCGATTGGTGGAATTTTATGAAACCCGACTCCAAGCAGCTTGATTGCTCAAAATGAACCGACGAGTTCGTCTCTCAGCTCAGGAACAACTGGCAGAGGTCCCTGAAATAACAGCGCAGGATTCGCTGCTCGACCTCTTTCAGCACCGGAGCTGGGTTGGAGCTGTTCAACTCCGGCGACTGGATCAGGTGCGTTAAGAGCGTAACGTGGCTGAAAAAGGTTAAATTAACACATATCTGTTAGCACTGACCGCCATCCATTCTATCCAGGATGGGTACAACACTGTGGTGCCGATTGTACCTGCTGTTGAAGTGCTTTGGGCTCGAGTGCAAATGCAAGAGTAGCTCCAAGAACGGTAGCTGCACAGAAAGAGACGAACAGTAAGCAGTTAGTAACAGGCCAAACCAACACGCCGGCCGACACGGGCAGGGCTCGCACCTCCCAGAAGTACTGGAAGAACGCTTCGTCGTGCGACTCGGGGGAAAGCTGCAGCATGCGCAGTCCGTACTTGAACTCCTCCGGGGTAAAGCACTGGTAGAGCACCGCAGCAGCCACATGCGCGCCGACCTTCACGAGGCATTGGCTCTGACAACAACAGTATGACACGGCATCAATCTGTTAGCTCTCGCTTAATTAAGAAACAGGCACACAAAGATCAACTGCGGTGGTTGCTTACCAGGCGCACGAGCGAGCTCTGGTCGATGATATCGACGACTGAGGTCATATCGGAGAAGAAATTCGTGGCCAGCGAGGCGGCCACGAGATACCCTTTGAGTGCAGCATGTGGGTCTGGGCATAACAATCACACAGAGGTATGTTAGAATTCTATATAATGCAACAAACACACCCGATCCAAGCAAAGCGTACCTGAGGTGGACGATAATTTCTGCTTCACGATCGGATTGAGCGAAATGTCCGCCTTTGAGCAGTGCCATCGTGGCTCACGCGAGCACCGCTTCGTCAGGCAGTTGAGTCCGCTCTGGTGCAGAGCCACGAGATCCGCCTGGAAGCTCTTGATGAACGGCGCAGTCATAAAATTGCTGTCTGATGGCGACGAGGACGACTCCTTGGACTCCTCGTCTGTTGCCGCAGCAGCAGCAGCTTTCGTCTTCACAGTCTCGGGCGCGAACGCCTGCAGGAACGCCAAGTCTCCATACGGCGTGAGCTCGAATGAGATCCGATAGTCGGAGATGTTGCGCATGTGGGCACGATGCAGAAGTCCCGCGGAGATGCAGACCAGCGTCTCCAAGATCCACAGTGGCAGCTCGATCAGCAGCTGCAGCACTTCAGCATCTTCGGCTTGATGGGCTTCTTTGCCAGTGACCATTTCCAACACTTGTCTGCGCCTGAGCAATATTTCCGCCACCAGCTTGTTGCTCGTCGCGATCGAGAACTCGGGCTTCCCATTCTCCACATGGGCGCCTTCGAGGGAGCTAAAGTACTGCATCAAAGCTCCACAGGCGATCGCAAACTCGAGCTGGCAGGAGAGCAGCGATTTGTCTTTCGCGACGGTTCTCCACTGCGCCAGAGCGTCCCAGCAGTTGTGCAGCATGCAGAACGTGATGAGGTTCTTCCAATTACCACTCGCGTCGTCTTCGTCCAGCGTTGAAAGGCTTGTGGTCTCATCGAACGCATTGCGGATCACGCTTACAAACGAGTCGCGGTCGCTCGTGCGCTCGAATGTGAAGAGCCCATTTAGGTCGGACGTGCACCGCAACTGTGCGCGTTGCTTGTCGACTGAAGCTCGCAGGTGCAACTCACTGGCGAGGACATCAAGTAGATCGCTGCGGTCTCCGCTTACAGACGTCAATGCTGCTTTGGGTAAACCGCATTGCTCCAGCTGGGCTTCAACGCCGTCCAGCGAGCGGATGGACTGGAAATTTTGAATCATTCGTACAAGAACTTGCTGCAATCGCGCTTGCTTCTGCTGCTCCACATTGCCGTACAGGTATGCCGTCAATCGCAGAACGAACGCGGCCAGGTCGTCAAAGTGGCACGAACGTAAGCTTTCTCCTCCTGCAGACTGTTGCGGGATCGACGCTTGATAAATCTCTTCCTGCAATAGGCGGAAGACGCCGCAGATGCAGGTCTCCAGTGAAATCGAATCATCGGCGTCCACGAGCTGCCGCAAAGTGTTTCCAAGTGCCAGGCGCTTGTAGAACAGACGCAAAGTCGAGGCCGAGTTTTGGTCATTGTTGCGACCGAATGATCCATTCCCCACGCGCACCAGTCGAAGCGCACGCTGCTCGAGCGCAGATCTGTAGCCTGGCGGCAGGCGTGTCAGCTCATACGCGACCATGTCGTGCTGCAGCATTTCAATGACGCGATCCCAGTCCTTGCCCTCCCAGGCAAGCTCAATCTGCGCCTTGGGCGACTTGGACAGCGTGTCGCCCTCCGCCATCGAGCGGGACTCCAGCACAGCTTCACATGCTGCGAGGTAGCCTTCAAGCGAGTCCTTCTCTTCTTGGTTCATCGTGATCTCATCACGGTAGTCCTCGACGAACTCGCCGGCGCGACTGAAACACTCGTAGGCCTTCTCATAGCCATTGAAGCTGAAGAAGTAGACCCCGAGATCAAAGAACGCGTCTAGCTGGGTCTGCTTGGAGAGCTGGCGCTTGTCTTCGTCTATGAGCACAGCTTGGATGCTCTTTGCGATCTGCAAGTGGCTGGCCATGAGGTCGCTCAGTGCCATCTGGAAGCCCGACATGAGCTCGTCGGCTTCGCTCCTGGTGCTCGACGTCAGGTATCCGTTCTGCGACTGACTTACCATGGCGCGCAGCGTCCAGCGGTTGTGCAGCAAGCGAGCCTCATAAGGTGCGAGCGTAATATCCTCCGTAAACTTGGTGCGGGGCTCCGTAGACTCGGCAAAGTCCACAATTCCGTCGACAAGCAGGCGCTGGAAGTGCAGCGGCAGCGCCTTCTCGATCGTCGGTAGAGTCAGGTGCATCTGGAGTGCGACCTATCGATACAAACAACACATAGTCTATCAATATAGATAGCCAACACAACACAGAAGCTTTGGGGTTTCCCATATATAGGCACGCACCTGAGCGGCGACGAGAAGCAGTGCCTTGTAGCGGTTGTTGCGGATGTTGCCTTCGTCCGCGACAAGCTGCGCCTGGTCGAGGAACTCGCGCACGAGCTCGATCGCTGAGGTTGCACTGTGCGCTCCCTTCGCATTCTGTTCTCTTAGCGTGCTCAGCTACAGTGTAAGCGGGTATAGAGAGCGTTGATAAGTGACAGTGTAAGGTGATCATCATACCGTAACGACAGTGGTGATGGCGTACGTGTTTCTGAAGCGCGTCCGGGTGCAGCAGGAATTCGAACCAGGCGTAGGACGGAGCCGTGGGCGGGATCTCGATCAACGGCTGCTGGAAGATAGAGCGGTACACGCCGTCGTCCTCCTCGTCGCGCAGAGTCGACGGTCCCGGCCGCGGCGATCCGGGCATGAGCGGCATCTTTGTCTGTGCGTTTTCTTGGGGAGCTCTTTGGATTATCAATTTCGGGAATATGCTGAGCCTATAACGTAAATTTATGCAAACACAGGCGCCTATTTGACTAGTTGATGATAATAAATAGGTATATACTTGTAATTGTTTGAAAAATCTGGCGCGCGCTTTTGCTCTTTTGTTGCAGCTCGATACAAAACAAACAACCAAAGGAAAGGTGAGTGACCGGGACGTGGGCTCGAGCAGATCACGCGCGTGTGCGTGTGTCTGTGTGTGAAAAGGTGAGAGATCGACAGGAGCTGTATGTGAATAGTTAGCAGCCTTGGGGTACCAGCTGTAGCATATGCCAGCGTGACTAACTGATTGATTGTCCTCTTTATAGGAAGCGCGCGAGGAGCTACACAATTCAACGAAAGCACACCAAAAACGCTGCTCTTCCCCCGACAACGACGCTTGCCGTGTCCAGATAGCGACCGCAAGAGCACGGTAACGTGACAGATAACAAGGAGAACATGTCGGTGCGCAGCAGTGATGGACGAGCCCCGACCCCGCCGCAAAAAAAGAGCCGACTGGGTGACGCCACGAGCGGCACCGGGAGTGTCCCCAGTAGCAGCAACAACAGCAGCAGAGCGCAAACGCCAGAGAACGTGTCGGAAGGTGCACCAAAGAAGACCAATCTGCGTGTGAACACGGAGAATTTGAATGAAGACCAGACGGCAGCGACGATCCTAGACGGCGACGCGTTGCGGTGCGTGACCTGTGGACAGAACAGCGACAAGGCTGGGCTCATGAAGTGCCGCAGCTGCGTCAACATGTTCCACGCCAAGTGCGCGAACCTGCCGTCTGTGCCGGAAGAGGGCGACTTCTTCTGTCGCTGGTCGTGCTTTTCGAATATCCACAAGCGCAAGGCGCTTGAGCAGCGAGCACCGACTGGCGATTTCTCGAAGCTCGCAGCGCAGATCCAGCTGGTGCTACGCGATCGAATGAAGCATATATCTGCACGAAACCCTGGGCCTCCGCAAGGACGACAACGTGCGGCTCAAGCACAATACAGCAACACGAATGGCCACGACCGACGCCCGCCACGTCCAGCTGAAGCGAACATTGATGTGAATCAGATGCCTCGCGGTCCTGTCGAAGGACGATTCTCGCGCCGCGAAGACCCAAACAGCGGTAGGTTCGCCCGCAAAGTGCGCAACGGACGGAGCTCCTCGCGGTCCCCGCCCCCTGTTCGAGATATCAACAGCTACGGCGGTCATCCGCATAACGCGATCGTATCGACAGATGCAACAGGTACTAATACACTTCGCAGCGGCCGCAGGAGCTCTAGCAGAGCCAGCAACGAGTATCCAGACCCGAATGAATCACTTCCGCCAGCTTCAGAGGCGGCGTTCTCACGCAGCAACCCCGGCTCAGGACGAAATTCCGTGAGTCCCGGCTTATTTACGCCGAGTCTATCGTCGACCAGCGGGTTCTCCATTGATGGCCAGCCCAGCAAAGTTGCTCGTGCTCTTGCTCCGCAGTCTGCAGGTCCACCGGGACACCACCAGCTATCACCAGCTATGTACAACCAGCATACCCCACCGCCGACTGGACAGCTACCCCCTCAGTCTCGCTTATCCACGCTTCACAATGGTGGTCCAAGACATGAGCACGATGATATGTTTGTCAGATATGACCGCGCGAAGGACTATGGGGACGGCTTTGATACAACGAAGCACGCGCCTCACTCGAGCTCGCTAGACGGAGCTCTTCGTGGACGAAAGGCGGCTATGATGTTGAGCCAAACACAGGAGCTGTCGTCTCGCGATGGGCGTCCAGACAGGAATTTCGTCCAAGGGCGAGGGTCATCGTCGGCTCTTCGCGACAGAGTGGACCATGAAGCGCTGGGAGTCGCGCCAAACGGCAAGTCGACGACATCGGCGGCGGCGTTCTCTTCAGCTGGAGCGCCAGTGGTCGCAGCGAAAGAAGCGGACGTGCCGTGGCTCAACCCTTCGGCGTTCCCCGTGGGGATGTACGACCGGTTCAAGTGCCACGCAGACGATCTTAACCGTGTGTTCCGCATCGACCTTACGCCTGCGTTCGTGGACAAGAGCAATCCGCTTTACCAGTCCGAGATCGACTTCTTCTTCAGGTACTGCTCTTGACAACCGTGTTGGGCTAATGCTGGTGTCTTGTGGCTCACTGTGCTGCTTGTTGCTGTTGAATTGTGTGCATAGGTGCTTTGAATCGTCGGATGTGAGTTTGGTGGTGAAGGGCATGGCAAGCGAGCTGAGCCCGTGCATATGGGCCTGGCCGTTTATCCTCGAGAGCTGTGGGAGCGAGTCGTACTTCTCGTTCGACCATTTCCAGTACAAGAAAGGCCGAGAAGTTGGCCCGGAGCTCGAGTACGTCGGCGAGCTGAAACTCTCCATGGGGGACTACAATCTGTACCTGGAGAAGTACATCAACAACCTCGCTGGGAAAGAGGCGATCGTGCTGGAAGACCAAGCCAAGAAGGAATCTTTGACGATCATCGCTGGGGACAACGTGATCGCGCTCAACACGCTGGTGATCGCCCAGAGCTGTACGAAGGTGAGTTTAAAAAAGCGTTTAATTGGCTGATTGTCCTATACGGCGGTGTGTTGACCAAATTACTTGCATTTCTATTGCAGCTGTACAGCGATCTCAAGAACTCGTTCCAGTGGGACGTCTTTGCCGGTGGGATCCACTGTCTGCTGCAGTATCTACCAGAACGCTCTCGCAAGGAGAAGTTCTCGAGTCCGCTCTTCCACTTCACGTTCCCTGGTGCACGAGGCGCTCTGTGCGACCCTGGGAATGGGACCACCGACACGGCGTATCAGGTATTGGGATCATTCATTTTCTATTGCATTAAATGGCTCATTCTATGCCAGTCTGACATTGTTGTGTTATCTATTGCAGGTGCTCATCGGGTCGCTTGAGCTGGTGATTTTTGAGCGGATGGAGCCGCGTCATCGTGACGAGTTCACCCGGATCCTGCGTCGCGCTGGCTACCACGCCGAGAAGAAACCGATGCTACACGAGAGCCATCTTCGTGCACTGAGGTGAGTCACTGCCTCGTTGTTTTCTTGCATTATTCACTCTTTTAACTGACGATTCGTCTCACTGATTGCTTGGCGTCTCAGCTCGGCTGGGTTTGTCTGGACGACTGTGAAAATCCACGACGGCGAATTCATCCACATCAACAAGGTACTAAACACACAATGTTGTGCTGTGTAGAAGACACAAGTGGTTGAGCGATGAAATGCTGAATTTTTTATGTGTACTTTTGTCCATTGTTGCACTATCAGGGTCGAATGCATTTCTGGCGCGCAGTGACGCGAGCGTCGCCCGCGCGAAGCCTGCCGAATCAGCCCTGCGCCTTTTTGTCCTGGGAGTGGGTCTACCAGGGTGTCTCCCAGCGTGGGATCTCCAACGAGTGCTGGGTACAAATTGTGACGCTGATGTTATTGCTCCTATGTGTGTGCTAACATTGTCTTGATTCAACAGTTTGCGATGAAGAATGCGAGTTTGTGCTCTGGTGGCTGGGCGTTTGACCCGCGACGCGCGATCATCGAAGCTGCAAAGGTAACATTCCCGCACCACCAATTTCAATACTGTTATCATAAAAAATCTTGTTTTAATCTGACCTCTTACTTTGCTATCACATACAAAATTGGTAGACTGGCGTTGCGATCGTGCGAACAGGTCAGTTCCTGACGTCTCGACGCGGCGGGCTCTCGCAGATCCTGTCGTTCTCGGCCGCGGCAGCCGTGGCGGTTGACGCGGGCATCGTGAGCCAGCGGCAGATGCAGATGGTGCTCTTCCTCGAGTCGATCCTGCAGTGCGTCAAGACGATCGTGGATGACGAGTACGACCTCGCGCTCGGCAAAGACGAGAGCGAGGCCTTTGGGAAGCACTTTGACGGCGAAGCGCTCTGGAAAGCCGTCGATACGGACCTCGCGAGCTGCAAGGTGAACGACTTGCGCGCCTACGAGTGCGGCATCTGCGGCCTCGAGCTCACCAACATCTACAAGCAGTGTCTCGGCTGCACGGCGTACGCAAGCGCGTGCCACCCGAATATGAGCTATTCGGTCTTTCGCATCTGTCTGCGCTGCCACGCACACCCGAAGCACCACCATTTCAAGCCGCGCCTCACGCGCGGGTACTTTGGCAAGCTGCTGAGCTGCGAGGGCCACACGGGCGCGCTGCAGTCCGTGCTGGACCCGAACTTTCGCGAGTGCGCTTGCCTGCCATCGCTGCCCTGCACGTACTGCGGCGGCTGCCAGGCGTGCAGCTGCGAGTGCCACACGCGCTTCCAGACGCGCTTCCGCTTCTCGTCCCCCGGTGAGTTTTTATTTATTTTTAATATTTTTATCTTGTGGGAAGTTGGTTGGTTTCTGACGTCAGTGTGACTTGTGTGGTGCGTTCGTTTTGTATTTTTAACAGAGAGCCTCGACCATTTGCGCTTCGACGTGGACGAAGTGATCAAGTTCCACAAGCAGGTGCGGTAGATTTGCGGTAGATGGAGTTGTCAAGTGTCCAATTTGCCTAGAAAAACCAAGTCTAAGCAACAACGTGAAGATCGAAATTGCATTTTGTGAAGCCATTTCGATCCCTGTTAAAGTGCAACTTTTGGACGCATCGAGAAATGCGTCGTCTGATAACCAGTCGTTCTATTGGACTTCTGAACCGAATCGACTTCTATCTGTATTTCTCGACTTGAATCTGAATCAGGTTACATAGAAAAAGAATGTGTGATCGAGGGGAAGGGTTACAGCACGTCAAGACGCTGCGCGTCTTGACGTGCTGGGAGGAAATAAAATTAAGATCTGGCGTGAAAATGCTTATCCCATTCAGAAAACTCCATTCACTGGGCCCGCTTGAGCAGATCACAGGGACCCCCTCTCTCTCGCTTCGCCGGGCTTCTCACCCCGTGTTTGCTTCGCTACGCTCTCTACGTTTCTTCACTCTCTTTCATTTTTCCAGTCAGTTATGCTGACTGGTCGATTTGATGATACAACCCTATCCCTCACAGTCCAGAAGTAAGACTTGCTGGTCCAGTAATAAGGTTTTCTCGCTCTATTGAATCTTTCTCGGCGCGAAAATGCGCGGGCTGATTTTTGGAATCTTTCGGATTGTCTGTGTTGAAGTTCAAGGTGTGTGTTGGAATTTTTTCGCAAGCCACCACACAGCAGTCAGCAGCCTTCGCGTCCTGGACCTTTTCCGACACCTTCAGGCCTTAGTATGAGCGCCACGACCAGAAAATAATCATGGGGAATAAGGCTCGCTCTATATTAACACCCGCCTCAGATTTTGTTGTTGTTGCTTTGGCGCCAAAGTAATGCAGTTCCCTCACCCATCAAGCTGTTGTGTTCAGTATTTTTATATGGCGCTTTGTATGGGCAGCATCAGAGCGTGAGGAAAACAAAGACAGCCTGATTTTTTTATGATCCCTTTTCGTGTGACAGTCGGCCGCTCATAGTGAGCGCCATACATTTTCGCGGCGTCGTGACTGGCTGTGTCATTGCTTTTGGGGCGACGTGGACAAATCCCAGGCGCTCGTTCGCCAGGCCTCGCACGTTCTTTGCCTACGGTACAGCAAATGACTGGATAATATGGAATTATCCATCAGGCAACAACAAGCTCAAAGTCGCCCACGGGTATTGCCATTTCCGCACTTGGCGTCGACGCCACAAGCCCACTAGCTGCTATTCATCCCCCAACCATAGCATCGCATTGCCTCGCAGTCCGCCGCGGCCCGCCGCCCAGTCCCCAGACCTCCCGCCTATTTATTTATCGCAACGTATTATGAGGCGCAACTACGGCTCACTCAACCTCGCGGCGCTGGATCTCAGCGCCAACGCACGTGCGACAGTCGACATCAGTGGGAGCTCTTCGCTGCTGGCGCACGAGCTCGCGCACCTCGACATGCATGACGACTGCGCGTCGTCGGCCGTGGGCTACCCGATCGAGTCGTTCTTCGCCAACGACGACGCGTACGCGCTCGCTGACGCGCCGCGGTGTCGGAAGCGCAGCCTCTCCAAGTTCGGTCTGAGCGCCGAGACGCGCGCGTCCTCGTCCACGTCGATCGCCAGCACGTGCAGCACATCCAGCAGCACCAGCAGCCAGAATACCAGCGTCAGCACCGGAATCACCATCCCAGTCCCGACCTCTGCGCCAGTCATGAGCTCCTCGCAGGCGAACAGCTACTACCCGATCAAAAAGCAGCACAACCTCGCGATCGCCCTGCCGCAGCACCACGTGGAGCTCAACGCGCTGCGGTGTCTCAGCCTTAACCTCATGCTCCCGTCGTCCTCTTCGAGCGGCAACCCCATCGTGACCGTGCCGCAGCCGTCAACGTCCGTGCCCAAGATGAACGCGTTCGAGTTCGAGATCAGTTGCCAGCCGCAGAGCGACCGCGTGACCGCGGCGCTGCTCACCGCCGGCCGCCGCGGATCGCTGCCGCGCAACATGATCCAGAGCGTCTGAGCGTGATGCCACCCACAAGCCTTCACAAGCCTCCCGTTGGCTCTCGCCCCTGCCTTTCTCATCTATTTCGATATCATTTTTATTTTTATTTTTATACATTAGCAATAACGAGTGTGTGCGCGTGCGTAACGTAACGTAACGCAGTAAGCAAGTGGCAAGCAAGACAAGAGAGGCAAATCCGATCTCCATCTAAATTTTTATTATTAATTGCCAACATTCACCGTCAGCTCATAAACGCCAATATCGCAGCGATGAGGACAAGAACTCCAGGCATATCGACCGACCCAAGCGGCATTAATTGCTGGGACCAACGCGTGCTTATGCGGCGCAACGAGGAGCGGAGGAGGCTCATAACGGAACTTCCGACACCGGACCAGAGGGGGTGCTTTGTGAATCTTACTTAAACCGAGAACCGTCGGCGAACCGCAGCAGATTCGCCGATGGAATCTTCCGCCAACTTGAAGTTGGGGGCATTTTGCAAAAGTGAATTCGAACGCGATCTTTGCGCGAACGGACGACCGCCACTTCAACATACACTTTTACACTTCCGCACGCACGGCAATCGCTCGTAGCTCTCCAGGCAGCCATCAAAGGCCCCCTCGACAGTCCAAACTCCACTTGGCCAAGTCGCGACCGCCGATGAAAATGCGGACGACCGCGATAGCGTGGGGCCTCGAAGGCGCCTATTGTCGTCATTATCTGACGTAGTCACGATATCACCACCCGAGCACGAGCTACCGTATAGAGAACATACGCGCCACTGCGTGCAAAGCTTCGCGTCGATCAACATGCTCAAGCGCAGTGGTGACAACAACGACTGACTGCAGTCTGACTTCGGTCGGCTTCTCTTTCTCGCACGACCACGAGCACCAGCGACGCGTGCAAGCGAGCCATGCACAGTACAGTGTAGCTCAACTCTGGAGTAGAGCCACTACAACCGCACTCTGGTCGCGATCGAGGGTGTTGGCGGGGGCAAGTTCAGTTGAGCCATGTATTTACCGGGCTGCGTCCCGACTAAAGAACGAGTTCAGACCATGCACCCACCGGACATAGCACCAGCATCGCCACAGTAGACTTTTGTCTGTCATGTGCTACTGCGCAGAGACTCCTTGTTGCAGGTGTTTTAGGTCTCCGACTTGAGCTAAAACCGCACGTGCTGCTGAAGTTGCACTCATAAGCAAAAACTCGTTGTCATCTCCACCATCGTGCGTTGGATCTGCTGCTGCCGCCGGCCAGAGGTGGCACCAGAGTTTTTGCTCCCTCTGTTTCGTCACCTGTACTACAGTACTTAACTCAAATAGAACAGCCCAAAGCTGTCCCCGATAACAAGAACCCTGGCAGAATAAAGAAAGTGGATACAGACACAATCTAGAGCGTATTTAAGCGGAGACAAACTCACCACAATTGAAGACCGTTTTGGCTGAGAGTGAGACAGTCTGGGAGAGGATAGGGCAGTCAACAACGACGCCTAAAAACTCTGTTTCGCATGCTACGATGGACGCAGACACAAAAAGCCGCGGGAGGCGACACAGCGAGGCGACCTTGCGCGGCGGAATGAGATGTGTCACTGGTTCGGCGCCTACTCCTTAAAATTGAAACCCACGGAGCGCAGCGGAGCCCAAAATCTCGGTCGAGAAAGCATGAAGAGAGTGGGACATACAGTGGGACTTTGATGATGGATTGCCTTTCTGTGTTTAAGATTGTGGTTGTAAGAGTTGCTCCACAATCTAAGACACAATTTATCCGACTAAGTACGAGACAGATTGTGTCTGTATCATCTGTCCAGAAAAAAGTCCAATCCGCCAGCACCCCCGATCTCAAGAACTTTGTCCATCGAACACCAGCCACTTCAACATGGACCACGACGTGTTCTGCGACGACGGGCCGCCAATCTCGCAGCTCCAGGCGGCCGTCAAGGCGCTCGACGAGTACGTGCACGAGGCCGTGCCACCGCGTCCCAGCACCTTCATCTCCGACGAGAACGCGGCGTCACGCAGGCACCTGTCGTCTTCACCGTCGCCTACAATGAAACCCACCAGACAGCGCACGGCGCGCAAGCTGCCAACACCGTCACCCGTGCACCTCTTCAGCCGCCAGGAGCTCGTACTCTCCAAGTGGCGCGAGCTGGCGCGCTCCCATGTTGTCATCTACGGACTCGGCGCGGTCGGTGCGCTCGCGGCCGAGGCGCTCGTGCGTGCTGGCGTCGGCAAACTGCTGCTCGTGGACCACGCGCGCGTGCAGATGAGCGCGATGGGCGCCATGGGCTACTTCCCGGACGAGGTGGGCTTCTCGCGCGTGCAGGCGCTGCGGCTGCGACTACAGAGCATCGCGCGCGCGGACGCGAGCACGACCATCGACTCGTTCAGCGCCGACCTTTCGAACAACGCCGACCTCGTGGAGCTCAAGAAGCGCCTCAAGGCCAGCGCCGTGGGCATGAGCAGCACGAGCATCGTCAACAGCCGCAGTCGGCCGCACGCGGCAGCTGGGGTCTCAACCTCGGCATCTGATTCGCCTTCTGAACGTGACATGGGGCTCTTTGAAGCGCTGACGCTCAAGCGGCCGTACGACGTGATCATCTGCTGCGCCGACGACGAAGACGCCAAGTTTAGACTAAACGAGATTTCGCTGCAGCTCAGTCTCCCGCTGCTGGACGTCGACATCCCACCCAGCAACGCCAAGATCAGTCTGCGCGCCGTGCTCCCGGGCCACACGTGCTGCCTCGAGTGCATCCGCCAGCAAGAAGCTGCGAGCCACGCGCTCTCGCCCATGGACCAGGTGGCGCGCTCGATCGCGCGGGCGTTTCCGGCCTCTCTACCACACGTTGAAGCCACGGCGGCGGGGCTGGTCGCCCAGATGGCCATCAAGTGAGTCGTCAAGTGAGTAGCTCTTCGTTATATGGTAGCTCTTCGCTTCGCTTGTGCTTTTGTTGAGGCTTATGATTGTGGCTGTATATAATTGACAGGTTCCTGCTGGACCTGGGCGAGTTCGTGCCGTTCTTCATCGTCGACATGCTCACGTTCGAGATCGAATCGTACTCGTTTCCGCCAAACCGAAGTTGTCCGAGCGCCGCGTGCATTGAGCGCCAGGACGAAGAGCGCGCCGCCGGCTACTAACAAGCACTCACCAGAGAGAAATGATCACCAACTGTGTATTCGCTGAAGTAAACCTTTCCTTCCTTAGCCATTCGTCGTCTGCTATGTCTCGTTTCTACGTCTTGAGGTGCTGCAGGCTGGCCGTCATGTCCTCTATCAGCGCCTTCGTGTCGTCGATCAGCTGCGTCTCAGCGCGCAGCACGTCAAAGCACATTTTCTTCGTCTCGTCCGACAACTGACCAGCACCCCTCGAGCCACTAAGCATTGCACGGTAGCGAGACGACGGCGACAACGAAGACGCCGAGGCCGAGAGCGCCGCATTCTCCAAAGTACGCACCATGCGCTGGCCCGAGACGGTCAGCTGCGCCGCGCGGGGCTTCATCCGTCGTACCTCGACGGACATCTGCTCCAGTTCGATCTTGAACTCACGTTCGGCACGCGACAGGTTTGGTTGGTTCTCCTTCACGGCCTGGAGCACAGCTGCGGCGCGTTTGCGCAGATTCTGCTGCACAGCCAATGCGCGGTCCATCTTCTCCTGGAGCTTGGCGAGCGACGCCTTGGCTGTGGCCATACTCTGCTGCACGGCCGCCGCCTTCTCGCTCTGGTTATTGAGCATCTCGGCGTGGAGACGCAAGCGGTCCTTCATCATCGTGTCCATCTCGTCAATATACTCGACGTCTTCAAAGAGGATCTTGACGCGGTCGATCACGAACGCGAGCACGGCGTCGTCCACTTCATGGAGCATCGTCGTGCCCGTCACGCGCGTGCCTCGCGCAGTGAGCCCCTCGATGCGCTCTTCGACAATGTCGCCGAACGGGCGGATCGCAGCCGAGACGCAGTTGCTGCTACTGTTGTTATTCGCAGCCGCATCGCGGGCTTTCAACGACGCGATCGGAGCCAATGCGCCCGGGATCTTCTTGAACGGCTTGCTCGAGTCGCCCAAATTCAGAGCCTCATCTACTTCTGAGGTCTTGCTGTCCAGCACGCCCTTGAGGAGCTCACTGGATGCCGCGCTGACGTTCACGACCTCAAAGTTGCCCGACGCGAGACGCAGCAGCAACAGGTGGCCGAAGAACACGTTCTTCACGACACGCGCGCCGACAATGTTCGACACACTCCCACTGCTGCTGGTTGAGCCACCAGAAGAGCCACCGAACGATGTGGAGACCGAAAGCGGCTTGGACGGCGAGACGCTGAAGATGTGGCGCGCAGTGCTCTTGGGCAGCGACGTGAACTGTTTGCCCGCCACAAGCGCGAAGACCCAGCTTAGGTTGATCACGTGGACGCCCGTCGAGTGGAAGCAGTACACCAGTCGTGGGTCCGCCGGGTCGCGCTCCAGCACGGCTTTGCCCCCCGAGTCGTCGATGCCCAGGTTCAGGCACTCGAGCAGCAGCGCTGGGAGCCTGTGAGCCGCAGTCTGCTTGCCACTCTTCCACTGCGGACGGATGGGCGCGTCCAGGAGCACGAGCTCCACGTGGCCCGACGTGTACGAGCGCACGAGAAACGGGTTCAGGCTCACCTTCTTGTCGTTGGGGCGCGACGGACACGGCACCAGCAGCAGCGAGTTCGCGGACGAGCCGCCGGCGACGTTGTGCTTCCCCTCAATCACGGACTTTGGCGACACTTCCACAGCGCCCTGGAGCGAAAGCGGCCACGTGTCGGGCGAGATGCCGCTGATGTGCGGCTTCACAGACTTGTACAAGTCACTCAAAGTCGACGAAGAATCCTTGGATTCATTGGTGCTAGAGCTCTGGTCGAGCGCCCAGGACTCCTGAAGCCAGTACTTCTGCGACTTGAGCTCGGCCATTTGCGCCAAGAGCGCGTTGTGCTCGCTCGCAAAGTGCCCATTAGCGCCGCTCTTGCTCGCAATGGTGGATGCGAGCGTGTTGGCCGCAGTGAGGTCCTCGGTCTTGCGCTTGCAGAGCGACAGGCGGGCGTCCACCTCGCTGCGTAGAGCGGCGATGAGAGCCCCACTCACACGGCAGTCATACGGGACCAGCGGACAGAGCGCAAAGATCGAGCCGTCCGAGCGCAAGACGTAGCATGTGAAGATGTCCCAGAGCATGCTAGGCGAGCCGAACGAGAACGACGTGGACGCGGCGCCCGTGGCGCGGCCCTTGACGTTGAAGTCCAGTAGGTGGCGCTGCTCGGGCTTGGATACGTCCTGGCTTGTGTTGAACACCGTAATCTCCTCGGCGTCCGAGAGCACGACAACGTGGCTGTCGCTCAGCGGGTGCCACGCGGCCTGTACGACGTTCGTGAAGTAGCCGACCTGGCGCACGGTCGCGGCGCCGACTTCGCGCGAGACCGACACGATCTTTAGGCTTTTCTTCACATGCTGCTGTAGACGCTCCATGTCGCTCTCCGCCGACGCGTCATCAGCAAGCGTCACGTCCTCTGAAGTGCCGTCGGAGAGCTGCACGCTGTAGCGACGCACTGATCGGTCGCTTGGGAAGAGCAGCGGGTGACTCTTCTTCACATTCTGCTGCTGGTTGTGGCCCATGGCGTTGGCGCGGCCGAAGGTCTCGAAGAGGTCCGCGGGCAGCTTGACGACCTTGACCCACTTGCGCGCGATGAGCAGCACGTGCGAGCCGCTCGCGTTCACTTTCAGCTGCTCCACCTGCGTCACTTCGTCGCTCGTGAGCTGCGGATCGAGCGTCAGGTGCGCCAGCGCATGGGTTGTTGCTGGCTGCTGCGACTGCTGTTTCTTGGGCACCTGCAGCAGGTTGAGCAAAAAGAGGCGGCCGCTCTCGCCAAAGAGCACCGCGTTGCCGCTCTCGTTCACGTCGAATGTGCTGAGGTTCGCCTCCGTGTTCACGTCCGCGAAGTGCGGCGGCAGCACCGAGCCGCAGAGCTCCAGGTTCCTGCGCAGCACCCAGTCGTCGCCCATGATACTGACAGCACCAGTAGCTGAAGATGACGAGGAGGCGCCTGTCACGCCGCTGGCTGTGGTGAATGCGCCTGTGTGCGTCTTGAGAGCCGCCGCCGTCGTCGCCACCCCGCTCTTCATTGCCCACATGCTGCTTGCTTGCTTGCTTGCTTTCCTGGGTGGGCAATTGGAATGGCAGTGAACGAACGGGTGGGTGGATTGCAAGACGTTTAAACTTAAATAAAGTATGGTGAATTATAATATCAGTGTCAACACAAAAAAGTCGCATTGTAGTAGACGCGAACTTATCGGTACAGTCACGACACAGTCGCACTTAACAGTTTTGACAGGTGCTGGGTTTTTGGCGGGAACTTGGAGAGCATTTTCAGAAACGCATTAGAACGACATGAGCGATGCGAACGACGGAGGAGACGGCACGCCGCCTGCGACGCCGCCATCCAGTCCGCTCTCGTACAGCAACACAGGAACAGGAGCGCCGCGCTACTTGACCCACGGATCACCACCATCTCCCCAGGCAGCAGCAGCAGCGCACGATGGCGGAGACGATGAAGAAGAGACGCAGCTCCTGGACTCGGAAGCCCATCCTTTGGATGACACGAGTCGACCGATGGTCATCGACTCTGTTGGCGCGAATGGCAATGGTGCTGCTGCTAGTCGATCTGGATTCGCGTACAATAGATATGATGAAGGGCGACCGATGTCGCCGCTCAGTCCGACCTCGCCCATGTCGCCGACGTCTGCTGTATCCATCTCTGCATCGGCTGTGTCCGCCACAGAGCAGCCACGGTACTCGTTTCCCGAGATGAGCGCATCAATCGACGCAACCCCAACAGCGCGATATCTTGGACGCTTCGGTGCCGGTGGCGGCGACGCAAGCGAGCCGGAAGACGACGTTGAAGCCGAATTGCGTCGCATGGCTCAGCGCCAGCTGCCGCGAGGAGATCTCGGACGACAAGAGTGGCGTCTCGACAACTTCACACCGCACGCAACCCAGTACAGTGATGTTGGTGGTGCGCCATTATCGCCTGCTTCGTCGACCCGCTCGGCAGCTAGTGCGCAAAATAACTCGGGCTTGCCACGCCCGCCGGCATCCCCTCCCAGCTCGCCGCGATCGCGCAGCAGCACTGCAGCTGGCGGCTTCAACAACGACGACTTCTCGGCCTCGCGTCGGTCTCCAATGACTGCGTCGGTCATGCCCGACAGTGACCAGGACCTCTCGGGCGCGGTGGTGTGGGGCACGAACATCAGTGTGTCCGAGTCCATGACTCTCTTCCGCGTGTTTGTGCAGCAATTCCAGCTTCCAGGCCACCCGCCGCGGTTGCGTCATGAGGAAGGCTACTACCTCAAAGTGCTGCGCCAGATGGCGCTCACGCAGTCACTCGTGTTCAACCTGGACACGCAGCACTTGCTGCAGTTCCGCGCGGCGCGCAAGCTTTACAACCAGCTGCTCCTGTTCCCGCAAGTGCTGATCCGCATCCTGGACATGGTCATCAGCGAAGAGTTTATGAAGCTTTTCCCTGAAGCTACCGAGGAGGAGTCGAGACTGCAGGTGCGGCCGTTCAACCTGAGCGACCTGTCACCGATGCGCAACCTGAACCCAGCCGACATCGACCAGCTCGTTTGCCTGAAGGGCATGGTCACGCGCGTCAGTGCGATCATCCCGGACCTCAAGGAAGCCTTCTTCCGGTGCACTATCTGCCACGCGACAACTCAGGTCGAGCTGGACCGCGGCCGCATCGAGGAGCCGACGTATTGCGAGCGCTGCAACACGAGGCTGTGCATGGAGCTGATCCACAATCGATGCTCGTTCACGGACAAGCAGATGGTGAAGATGCAGGAGACCCCAGACGCGATCCCCGAGGGCGAGACGCCGTACACGGTGATGCTCTTTGCCTTCGACGACCTCGTCGATGATGTGCGACCCGGCGACAAGATCGAAGTCACGGGCATCTACCGCGCGGTGCCGCTGCGCGCTTCGTCACGCCAGCGGGTCGTGAAGTCGGTATTTAAAACGTACATTGACGTGGTGCATTTCCGAAGAGTCGATGAGCTCGCACGTCGTGGCGGTGCTGCTGACGGGGCCACAGCGGACGCTGATGTACCTATGGACGAGGACGCGAACAACATCCAGTCCATCGAAGAGGCGAAGCTCCGCGAGTTCCAACAGATCGCCGCGCATCCGAATTTGTACGAGAACCTCGCGCACTCGCTCGCGCCGTCGATCTGGGAGCTCGACGACGTCAAGAAGGGCATTCTTTGCATGCTCTTTGGTGGCACACGCAAGGACAAAGCAGGCAACACAGCCGGTTTCAGTCCCGACGGCATCGACGGCGCGCTCATGCCGACCAAGACGATGCGGTCCGACATGAACATTCTGCTCTGTGGCGACCCTGGAACGTCCAAGTCCCAGCTGCTGTCCTACGTGCACAAGCTCTCACCGCGAAGCATCTATACGTCCGGTAAGGGCAGCTCAGCGGTGGGTCTCACTGCATCGATCATCCGCGACATGGAGACGGGCGATCTCGTGCTTGAGTCCGGCGCGCTGGTGCTGTCGGACGAAGGCATTTGCTGCATCGATGAGTTTGACAAGATGTCCGACTCGGCGCGGTCGGTTCTGCACGAAGTGATGGAGCAGCAGACCGTGTCGATCGCCAAGGCGGGCATCATCTGTTCGCTCAATGCGCGCGCGTCGATCCTGGCGTCTGCGAACCCGATCGAGTCGCGCTACAACCCAAACAAGTCAGTGATCGAGAACGTCAACATCCTGCCGACACTGTTGTCGCGATTCGATCTGATTTACCTGATCCTCGACAAACCGCAGGCCGAGTCCGACCGCAAACTGGCGAAGCATATTGTCGCGCTCTACTACGACGAAGAGACACGTCTGCAGCGTCAGAACAACATGACCGGTGGGCCACAGCTCGTGCCAATGAAGCTTCTGACCGAATACATATCGTACGCAAAGAAGAACATCCAGCCGCGTCTTTTGCCCGAAGCTCGTGACGCGCTCATCACCGCGTACCTGGACTTGCGCCGAATGGGTGGTGCGCATGCGTCGAAGAAGAATATCACTGCGACGCCGCGGCAACTCGAGAGTCTTATTCGAATCGCCGAGGCGCTGGCGAAGATGAAGCTAAGCGAGATCATCTACAAGAGCGACGTGGACGAGGCGCTGCGGCTCATGAACGTGGCGACGCAGCGCGCCGCGATGGACCCGCGCACGGGCACGATCGACATGGACATGATCAACACGGGCCACAGTAACTCGGAGCGCGAGGCGATTGCAGACATCATCGATGCGATGAAGACGATCTTGAGCGAAGCACCAGGTCAGTCCATGACCGTCGGTGAGACGCGCAAGTTCCTTGAGGAGAAGCGCAACAGCGAAGTGAAGAACTCCGAGTTCCAGATGGCAATCCGCTCGCTCGAGGAAGACAGCTTGATCCAGGTCTCGCACGGCCTCATCCGGTACTTTGGCGATTCTCCACTGGGCTGAGCTGATAATATAAACCTCAGGTGAGCTTGCTGAACATACGTGGATAGATAACGGTATGCCGGGCTCTAGGTAATAAGACAGCAGCAATGAAGCAATACCTGAATCACGGGCTGCGCTTTTCCATGCTTACAACGAATATCCGGCTAACACGCACAAAATTCGCCAATTAATTTCGCTGTCTAAGGGAAGGAACCAACCGCTCACCTTTGACAGCAGAACCAGGCACGTTGAACCATGCCCAGAGCAAAGCAAGGCATGCTCTGCATTAGACAGCAGACACGCAGAGGCACTCACCTGAACACACCCTCGCCAGTAATAATCGCCATGTCAGCCGCTTCTCTTAATCGTGCTGATGACGATCGCTTCCACGTGGCTGAGCTAAAGAGAAAAGACCGAGTGCGCGCACAAGAGCAAGCCCACACTCGGACTTCAACTTCAACTTGCTTGACCATCACTCTTATTTTCTTACACGAGTTGTGTACAATACACCTAAAATTGCTGTTGGTAATGTAGTTTATTGGATAATCTCGATGATGTCGCTTCGCCGCTCGAGCTCAATGTTCTTGAGGAAGAGCGTCGAGGAGAAGAACTTCATGACCTGCAGCATCTCGTCCGGCGTCCGGACCATGTCGTGTCCTTTGTTGCGCACTCCAAACTTTGTAAACAGCGTCTTTGATTTCCTGTATCGTTGTTTGAACAGCAGCTCGGTCTGCTTGGACAGCGGCGCTGGGTACACCGAGTCACTCGCGCCGCAAATCGCGAGCACGGGCGTCTCCGCGTCCGATAGTGGGGGTTGTGCGTACATTGTCGAATGTGGCCCAGCGACATAACCACCAGCAATTAGAATGACCCCACCGAGGCGCGTGTGTGGTGGAGCGAGCGCCATGAGCACGTGGTATGCAACACAGGCGCCCTGCGAGAAGCCAAAGAGGAACATGCGCTCGTACTTCCAGCCGTACTCGGTGTGCAGCGTCTGCATAAACGTCCAGATAAATTGCCCTGCTGCACTTAAACTATTGCGTTCAAATAAATAAATGAACAAGCAAGCACATGCAAGGTCAATCCATATTCAGAGAATAGAAAAATTGCTACAAGCAAAGAACGCACTTTTGACTACGCTTCGCGTGCGGCACATGCGGCGGAATCACCTCAAACTCGTCGTCCAGGTCTTCGTACCACGTGTTTCCCAAGCCAAATGGCAGCTCAACCGGTGCGCGTAGCGATATTGCAGCTAATTAATTACGCGTACAAATACACAATCAAACACACAAGAGATAAATATCCATTTGCATCCACCGTGATGACACCTTCGCCCAGCGCAACCACTGGGCATACAAAGCACGGACCTGTCTGGGGCAACGCCATCTGCGCTCCGAGTTTTGCAAACGGCTCTTCGTTGTCTCCACGGCCGTGCAGTAGGATTAGTACGTTCTGCGGTGGGTGTCCGTCGGCGCTCGCGATCACCTGGAAGTGCGCATTATTGTGAGCAAAGTGCTCCTTCTTGAGCGCGATCGACGGCTCGCGGTGATGGCCTGGGAGAGGCGGTGGCGGCCACGGTATCCACTTGGTGCTGTCGTCTCGAGCAGTGCGCACGAGCGCGAGCCCTGCGGCCTCGTGGACGCGCAGCAGCTCGACATCGCCACCATTGCTGCCAGCGTCCATTCCCAATTTTGATCGCAATAATTGGTGCGCGAAAGCAATTCGGCACAGTGTACCACTCATGTAAAAATGGCACACTGTACCACTCGCGGACGGACCTGTTCCGTGGGGACCCATCATCGACACACACTCCTCCCTCACACATCACGCTGCCGCATCATCTGGCGCGGCCGAGGTGCTCAGGAGAACGAGAGAACACGACTCTCACGCGAGAGAAACGGAGCGAGAGAGAGAAAGCTGCTCGTCCGTCTGTCCCGTGTGAACGAACCGCCGTTCCCCCTGTCGCGCTCTCCCCCTCTCTGCTTGTCCAGCGAGCGAGAGTGAAAGATACGTGCGAGTGCGGAATCGAAGAAGAGAGACCGACTGCTTGCTGCCTGTGGTGTGTTTACAAGACAGAAGGCGCCTGTATATATTCGTCCAGCTGCTGCAGAACGAGCTCCTGTGCGTGTGTGTGAGTAATCTCTCTGTGCGTCTCGGTGTACAGCTTGCAGTTGGTGTTGTTACGTGGTAAATGTGGAGACGACGCGGTTCAATTGGCGGCGGCAGCACTTCTTCGTCGACGACAAAGAGTCTCGAGTCGCCCGGCCAGTCGAATTCGCTCACAGGGTACCCGTCGACTCCCGGCGGTGGTTCGCTCTATGGCGACCCGCGTGCAGAGAAGAATGACCGGCCGTTCATCTTCACGATCGATGTTCCGACCCCTGGTCCGCTAGGTTTGGACCTGCGCGCGCGCCACATTGAGCGGGACAAGCCGCAACGCGGCTGTATCGTGAAGGGCTTCCGGCCACTGGACGGCGGGCGACGTGGCTACGTTGAAGAGACGGGGCGCGTGAAGGTCGGCGACATTCTGCAGATGATCCACAAGACGCACATTGACGAATTGCCCTTTGAGCAGATCGTGAACCACGCGATTCTGCTCCAGAAAGACCCGTCTGCGTGGCCGCTGCGGCTCGAGTTCAAGCGAGAAGCGTCGTCATCCTCCTCCTCGTCTAGCGCAGACAAAGAGACTGGCAGACCGCGGCGCTCGAGTTTCTTCCGCTCGTCGATCATCAACCCCGCGCAGGACGGCAACTTCAATGAGAAGCTCCAGTACTTTCGCGGCTTCTTTGCGAATCGAATGCCGACAGGTGGAGCCGCGCCAAAGATCAAGGAGAAGCCGAAGATGCCGTCGTCCGACACTGTGAACGAAATGTACAGAGACTTACTGTTGAAGCGCGGCGTGCCCGACGACGTTATGGACGAACTGATCCGCATCGAGTCGCTCGATACCAAGTGGCACGTGGTGTGGTACGCGCAGCAGCACGAGAACGAAGAACACACGCAATCGAGCAGCGTCGAGGCCGCAAAGCTAGCAGAGAGTCTTGTGGAGCTCAAGTGGGACAACCGAGGGCTCAAGGAGCTCGAAGCGCTGCGCAACAAGATCTCCGTCGGCTCGACTGAGTGGCTCGAGGCTTTTCTCGCGAACTTTGGACTCGACTACCTCACGATGAAGCTCCCAGACCCGTCGCCATTCCCCATTGAGCACCACAAGTACGAGAAGGCGACGCGTGTCTGCGAAGTGATTCTGCGGATCTTGAGGTCGCTCACGCACTTCTCTGCGGGTGTTGAAGCGATCACGAATGTCCCTGGGCTCGTGAAACGCATTGCGCTGTGCTTCCATACGGACAATGGCGATTTGAAGAAGTACACTTTGCAGCTGCTCGGTATCGTCTGTTACAACAGTGCTGCGGGCCACCAGGCAGTGATCCAGGCGTTCGACCATTACAAGAACACAAAGGGTGAGAGCGTACGCTTCAGCTGTCTTCGTGATGCGCTGAAGTCCGCACGGTACTCGCTCGTGTTCAAAGAGGACGTGCTCAGCTTCGTCAACATCATTGTAAACAAAGCCATCCGCTTAGAGGACCGCCTGGCGATCCGCTCGGACTTTATCGCGCTCAACATGGCCGGGTACTTTGAAGAAATCCGAGCAAAGTCGCTCGCGGTCCAGCGAAAGAAGTACCCGCTCACAACGGACGACTCGCCCGAGCCAACGCCGACTCCAGCTTTTCCACCGTCGACACCTGCAGTGGTGTATACAAAGCCTAACGCTATGCCGTCTCCAGTGCACCGAAGCGACATGAGTCCTGCGATCGGACGTCCGTTCAAGCTCGAGCGAAAGCACAGTGTCGGCACTGGGAAGAGTCCTCTATTGCGACCGATTTCCAGATCGTTCCAGACCAGCAAGAGCGCGCCGTCGTCGCCGGTGGACCGCTCGGACTCGATGACTGCGTCCCCCACGCAGGCTCCGAATCGAACGTCGCTGCCACTGGAACGCGATGGCGATGGGAAGTACATTGGCGGTTCAATTATCAGCAGTACGGTCACGCAACTGCGCAACCAGTTGGACAATGTCGAGAAGCAGATTGACGTGTTTGAGCGCTTCATGGAGGAAGACCGGAAGGACACGATCTACGAGAAGACAGACCTTTCCTCAATCGAGAGCGTGTTCAAGACGCTGATGCAAAACGTCGCGCATGATAATGAGCTCAACGCGTGTATGCTGTCCGTGCTGCAACAGCTGCTCTTCATCCCTGCAGACCGCGTGATTGGCAAGGAGATGTGGGCTCTGTGCGAGCGTTTGATGAAACAGGTTGGACTGCTTGCGCCAGTGGAAGAGGTGAAGAACTTTGAACTGGGCTACGAAGATCGCAAAGCGCTGCTCAAGATGAGAGACCGATACACGGAATTTTTGCAGAAATGCTCGGACGACGACCCGACGTTCGAGTACCACATCGGGCCCGTGATCCTCATCAAGAACCGAGACCCGGCGGACGATCTTTCCGACACGACAGCGGACGAGACGGACGAAGAAGATGTACCAGAGCAGCTCATGGCGCAGGAGCATCCTGACCTGATCAAGTACTTCAAGTTGCTGAAAATGGGGATGCCGATCCAGCATGTCCAGCTGAAAATGCAGAATGAGGTGACGGACTTTGACGTGTCGATCCTCGAGACCCCTAACAGGATCATCCAGATGTCGAAGCTATGTGATGACGAGAAGCAGGGCATTCGAGCGGAGGAGCACGAGAAGTACGCCAAATTCTTCAAGCTCAAGAAAATGGGCATGCCGATGCCGCACATCCAGTTGAAAATGTCGGCCGAGGGCTTGGACGGAGCCATTCTTGAGACGCCCGACTTGCTCCTGGACGACGACGGTAACGAGTTTAAGGCTGATACTCCAGCGTTCGCGGGGATCTCAGTGAAGGACCACGACAGCTTTGCCAAGTTCTTCAAGCTACTGAAGATGGGGATGCCTGTGGAGCATATCAAACTCAAAGCCTCGGCGGAAGGGCTCGACCCTAATCTGCTAGACAGTCCAGATCAGCTGCTGAACGATGATGGAACCATTTTCGTGCCTGGAAAGCAAGAGCCGACAGGGATTCCCGTGAGAGAACACGAGAAGTTTGCCAAGTTCTTCAAGCTGATGAAGATGGGCATGCCGATTGACCACGTGAAGCTCAAGGCTTCGGCTGAAGGGCTGGACGCGAACTTGTTGGACACGCCGGATGCGATGCTGAATGAAGACGGCTCGCCATTCACGGGTGGCAGCGAGAGTGCTGCGCCCAAGGGAACTCCAGTGAAGGACCACGAGAAGTTTGTCAAGTTCTTCAAGCTCTTGAAGATGGGGATGCCAATCGACCACGTGAAGCTGAAGGCGTCAGCTGAAGGGCTAGACGCGAACTTGCTGGAGACTCCGGAAAAATTGGTGGACGACGAAGGCAAAGAAGTAGTAGCGGGTGCGGAAGCTGAAGGTCCAAAGGGAATTCCTGTGAAGGAGCACGAGAAGTTTGCGAAATACTTCAAGTTGCTGAAAATGGGGATGCCGATGGAGCACGTAAAGCTCAAGGTGTCGGCCGACGGACTCGATGCGAATCTACTTGAGAGTCCCGACAAATTAGCAGATGAAGCAGGTAACGAGATCAAGGAGCCGGTGAAGGGAACTCCAGTGAAGGACCACGAGAAGTACGCCAAGTTCTTCAAGCTGCTGAAGATGGGGATGCCGATGCCGCACATCCAGATCAAGGCAAAAGCAGAAGGACTGGACGCCAATCTGCTCGAGACACCCGACGTGCTTGTTGACGAAGAAGGGAAAGTGATTAAAGCCGAAGTCAAGTTGATAAAGGCGTGCGAGCACCCGAGCTACGCCAAGTATTATAAGTTATTGAAGATGGGCATGCCGCGCCCGCAGCTCGAGCTGAAAATGAACGCCGAGAGCCTCGACATCACGCTGCTCGACACGCCCGACGCGATGATCTCGGACGGTGACCCCAGCGAAGCCGCCTCGAACGAGCCTGCAAAGCCTGCGCTCCCGCCTCCGCCACCAAAGCCCAAGCTTCGAAACCTGTACTGGGACATTGTGAAGACCGAGGTCACCTCTGGGACGATCTGGGAGAAATTTGCTGAGGAATACGCACAGCCAACAGCCACGGGCGCAGGTGGAGATCTAAAGAATCTGTTTCGAAAGCACGCGGCTGCCGTCGGACGCGATGCCGTGCTGGAAAAGTACATGAACCAGCTGTCCGAGATCTTTGTGAACAAGCCGCCGAAGAGCAAGGAGTCGGAGGACACGAAGAAGACTGCAAAGCGACGGGCGCCGACGCGCGTGGCGCTCATTGACGTCAAGCGCGCGAACAACATTGGCATCATGCTCGCGCGGTTCCGCTTGCCGTACTTCAAGATCCGAAACGCCGTGCTGCTGGTCGACAAGGAGACGCTGTCGCTCGAGAAGGTCTCTGCGCTGCTCCAGTTTGCGCCCGAGGACGAGGAGATCGAGGCCGTGAAGGGCTACACGGGGAACCCAAAGCTGCTGGGCGACGCCGAGCAGTACTTCCAGGAGATGCTGTGCGTGCCGCGCCTGCCCACGCGCCTGCAGGCGATCCATGCGACGTGGCAGTTTGACACGTACGTGGAGGAGCAGTCAAAGCTCATGGAGTCGGTGAGCAACGCGTGTCGCGAGCTGGAGGCGTGCGAGCCGCTGCAGCAGATATTTAAGGTCGTGCTGCAGCTCGGGAACGCGCTGAACGACGGCACCGCGCGCGGCGGCGCCATGGGCTTCCGCCTCAACATCCTGCTTAAGCTCAATCAAGTCAAGGCGAGCGACAACTCGATCACACTGCTCAACTACGTGGCGCAGATCCTGCGCGCCAAGGACGCTGCGATCTTGGACTTTGACAAGCTGCTGCCGTCGCTGGAGAGCGCGAGTCGCGTGACCACGCAGGTGCTGCGCGCGGGCGAGAGTGCGGTGCGCAAGGCCGCGGCCGTGATCGTGGACGAGCTCGAGGCGCACGCGCAGCTGCCGGTGACCGAGTTCCCGTCCCCACCGCACCTGGACGGCGAGGAGCCCGTGGTGATCACGGACCGCTTCCAGGAAGAGGTGAAACCGTTCGCGGACCGCGCGCAGAAGATCTCGGACGACATTGTCGAGCAGCTTGACCAGACGATGAAGAGCTTCGAGGACACGGCGAGCTTCTACGGCGAGGACCCGGCGAGCCCCGAGTGCGGCCCGGACGCGTTCTTCTCGATCTTCTACTCGTTCTCCAAGCTGCTGCAGTCCGCCGACCGCGACAACGAGCGCAAGCGCATCGCTGAAGAAAGGCGCGTCCGCCGCGACGAGGAGGCCCGAAAGCGCCTCGAGATGCTCAAGAAGAAGAAGCAGGCGAGCTCCTTCGCTGCCCTCAAGACGGGCGACGTGGACGACATCGTGTCCAAGATCCGCGCCAAGCGCGTCGCCGAAAAGCGCGCCGAGCTGCTGGACAAGCCCTTCGAAAGTGACAGCGCCAGCGGTGGATCCATTGGCCCCACGTCCTCCCCAGCGCAGGTGGCGCTCAGTGGCAGCGGAGCACCGGGCGGCAACAAGCATCCGCATCGCCAGCTCAGCTCTGAAAAAGCCATTGAAGTAGCATAAGTTAGCCCCGTTATAATAAACAACAGCCATGTGAGTCAAGTGATTCTCTTCAGGTGGTTGGATGCATGACAGACATCCGAGATCAGTTCATGAAGCTCAGCTGAAACTTGTTCCCAAGCAGACACCTCCCAAAAGAGTAAGTAGCCTCTCTAAAACATAAAGAGGGTATACACTATTTCCATTTCCATTTTATCTCACTATGTTTGAGAGTCAATTTGTCCAAAACGGGTGTAAAGTGCGGTGCCGGACCGTCACTCTGTCACGCATTCCTCTTCTGTTGCTCAACAAGCAGAAAGCAGAAAGCGAGAAGAACGCAAGGGCTCCGAGTGTCGCCGTGTCTTGAGGCGTCGCGCGCACAGCAGGAAAGCGCCCGGAAGAGCAGTCGGATCAGCAACATGAACGGCAGCAGCTACGCGCCAGTGGGTACAACAGGCCACTTCAGCTACGCGGACGCAGAGTCCAACGCGGTGCGTTCTGGGTGTCTGTCGATGGATTCTTTCTGTCTCATGTGCTGTTCTTACTGACCCTTTCTATCTTTGTGTTACATTGTGTGTCTGCTTGGTCCGGGCTCTCGTGATCGCATTCTTCATTTGTCCTCCCTCTTGTGTGTGCGTCATGTACCGACAGTCGTACCAAATGCCTCCAGCGTCGCTGCTGGACCAGGTTGGAGTGAACGCCTACGAGCTGAAGATTTCCCATGCGAGCTTGTTGCTATAGAGCTGCCATTGACTGACCATTCTGTCATTATGTGCCTTTGCTATTGACAGGAAGTGCGTCTTTGGAAGGAAACGAAAGACCGCCGCAAGTTCGAAGATTTTTCCGATCTGTTTGCGATCATCAAGGTACGAACAAGTGAGAGCCAAGCGTGTGTGCGTCTATCACATCTGCGAGAAGCTTACGTTATGTTGTACAATATATAACAAACAGACCACAGAGCACCTTGAGGCTGCGTACGTCCGCGACGCGATCACTCCAGATGAGGTTCGTGAGCACCGTCACGACACTCTCTTTGTTTGCTTTCATCACATTTGACTTATTGAAAATTCGTTTTCATATCTAAACAGTACACGGAAGCCTGCACAAAGCTGATCTCGCAGTTCAAGACCGCAGAGAACGCGCTGCGTCTGAGCGGACACCTCGAGAACATCGAGACGTTCATTGCGCACTACCGACTCGACTGTCCGCGCGCCCTGGAGCGCCTCGTGCGCATCGGCGTGCCCGCGACGGTCGTGCACAACACGACGAACCGCAAGACCGACTCGGTGAACGTGGCGCAGACCGTGCAGAGCTTCATCACGGTCATGGACGTGCTCAAGCTCAACATCCGCGCCGTGGACGAGATCCAGCCGCTCGTGAGCGAGATGATGGCCAGTCTCACGCAGGTGAGCGGCCTGCCGCCCGACTTTGAAGGCCGCGCCAAAATCGAGGGCTGGCTGCGCACGCTCAACGGCCTGCGCGCGTCCGACGAGCTGGACGAGGAGCAGACGCGGCAGCTCAGTTTCGACCTCGAGAGGGCATATTCGTCTTTCATGGCGTTTTTGAACACGTAAAGAAATTGTTAGAGATAAATAGCGGAGGTGACAAATGTCCACGAGAAAAACTAATTTCATTTGGGAATTTAAAAAAATGTCTGCGTAAGGTTGTGAATGGCATGAGAAGCAAAACATCTACTGAGTTGGTGGAGCTGATCTCTGTTTTTTTTCTAGGTCGAGAGGCTTGGCACACCCCGCATGCAGCGCACCAGGAGCTACGCCAATGCAGCGAAGAGCTTTGATGGCGGTGGTGGGAAATAATGCACGCATTTGTTGTTGTTGATGAGGGCTCATAAGACAGTACGCAACTCATACTTACTTGGACATGGGGGGAGACGACTCACAGGCACGGCGTTGACATGGCGTGGTACGCGTAGTAATGGTCGTCGTAGTCAAGGTCTCCAAAGCGCTCGTCCTCAAACTCTGGCTCCTCTTCACAGTGCACCAGCGCGTCGTCGCTCGGTGCTCGTACGTCCTTGCCGACTGCCCACTTTGCAGAGAGCTCCTGGTGAACAGTGGGCGACTGAAGCTTCACCTTCGAGTTTTCTTTCTTCTCAACGACGGGCGCAACAATTTGTTCCTCCGAGAGCGTTGCCAAGAACTCCCAGTTCTTCAACATCATCGCGTGCATCCCAGAGACCATGTGATTCACTTCGTCGACCATAATGCGGATCTCCGGAGTCGAGAACGTCTTGGTCACGAACGGCAGCTGGGTTTGCTGCAGCGCACGCACCTTCTCGGCTTCGGTTATGTACAAATTCTGGTTCTTGTCCGCCTTCTTTGGCGTCGATGGCTTCACGATCACCGGCTCAAGCAGCAGAAAATCCTCGTAGAATGACGACGGACGCTCAGTGATCGAGAGCGTCGATCGTCGCGTTCGAGATCGTCTCGATCGCGATGATCGTCGTCTTCGTGGCCTCTCAGCAGAGTCGTCAACTGGCGCTGTCTCCATCGTCTCAGCGACGAGAACCGGAACCGTGGAGATACCAGCATCCTCAACCTGTCGCTTGGCTTCTTCGTGAACGACCTTCACCTCCGCGACTGGGGATTCCACCACCGGCTGCCGGGTCTTCACTTGAGGCAGTTGCATCACAGCTCGCACATCGTCTTTTGGTTTCTCAACAGTCTCGACGCGCAGCACAGGCTTGTTGTTGTTGCTGATCTGCTGCTTCTTCTCGACTGGCTTGAAAACACTCTTTGGCTGCGCAGGCGCACGAACCTTTGGTGCTGGCAGCATCGGCAAAAGCTCCTCGACCTGGAGCTGCTCGAGCACGACCGCGGCCTCCTGTTTCAGTTTGTCCACGACCTGCGCAGCAGTCACGTTGGCTTTGACCTTCTTGAGCACGGGAATCTCCACCACTGGCGATGGCGGCACGATCGTAGCAAGCTGTTCTACTTCTTTCTTCTTCTCCTGGACAGCGCGGGCTTCAGGCACAAACGTGTACTCTTCGACCGTGATCTGTCCCGAGATGATCGTCTTCACTCGCGCTCTCTTCTGCTTCTTCTTCTGGGTCTTGTTGAGCTGCTGTTTGTTGAGCTTGTCAGCCATCTCCGCGGCGTCTACGAGCTCAAGCAAGTCGTGCGACGCCGAACTGTCGGCGATCGAGACCGTGAACGAGTAGTCGAGCATGCTGCGGCGCAGCGTGTTGATCGCTTCGACGAGGCGCATGATCTTGGTGAGCACGTAGTGGATGCAGTCGTCGACGCGCAGCGTGCGGCGCCTCAGGCGGCGCTCGAGGTGGGCGAGCGTGCTGCATTCGAGCATGTCGTCGTCCGATTCGGAAGTGGCAGAAGCAGCAGAAGCGAGCATGAGCACACCGTAGATCCCGAGCGAAGCGACGCAGAAGAGAAGCGCACTGCCGAACGCATAAAACACGCACGCGGCGACACATGCAGCCTTGACCGCGGACGAGACTGCGACCAGCCCCTCGACGCGGAACGTCTTGATCGACGACCCATTCGCGGCGCTCTCTGCCAGATCTTCCCACCCGCCGTCGTCATCCGTGAACTTGCGCTGCTGTTGCTGCTGGGCGTTTCGGATACTCTGCCGCAGCTTGCTCGTTGTCGTCGCACTCTTCCGCCAGCGCATAGCAACAGCAATCGTATCGGAAGGTGTTGGTGGTCGTCGAAAGTAGCAACTGCGGACGAATATTTCAAGGCGCACAGAAGTGTTCAATCAATCAATCAGCCGTCACCCCAAATACGCGTCTCGTACGTATCGCAGACGTCGCTTCGCTTGCTTGTCTTTAGCGCTCTCTCCCTTGCAGAAAGAAGACACCGGAGAGCTCTTCGTGAACGCTTGCTGGTAGAAGGAGAACGTACGTCCGCGCGACCAAAGTCACCACACTGCGGAGAGCGATGCGATGGCGGCGTGGAGCGTCGAGTGGTAGATATGCAGATGCGGATGCAGCACGGGCGGCACGGGGAGCGCTGGTCTTCGAGATCGAGTGATTCCCGCACTGCGGCTGGCGTTTGGCTCCGGCCGGGGCGGTGTCGAACCAACACAAGCAACTGGCCTTCTCCCCCCATTCCGCAACTGCACTTGGATACTACGATTTTTGACCGGCGTCCAAGTTTTATTTCCCCCTCTTTGGACAACTCAACGAAATTGTGTTGAGAAAAGCACCAGCAAAAAAGAGGAATCTGCTTTGCCCAGTTCACGGGCACAAACAAAATGGCGTTGCGTGCAAACACAGTTCTCGCAAAGCACACATGGCGAACACCTTGAAGGTGCGAATGCACTGTGCATAATGCAAAAAATCATCCGTCGAAGCTCAGCGCAACGTGGCGAGGACTCTATCCTCCGAATGTCAACGAGAGTCGGAGAAGCCGAACTTTTTTTAGAACCGCGAAGCGGCGTGGTGGTTGGTAACGTTGGCTTTGGCCGCTTTGTGAGTCAGCCTCATAACCAAATGTGGTGGCCACGAGAGTCCATGCCTCATGACATGCTCGTGGTGCGAAGAGCTCCACGAAGAGCCAAGAGCTCCAATTGCAGCTGCTCACTTCATTTCCCTCCGATGCTTCTTCCCTGTCCATGCACCCAGCTGGAAAGCAAGAAGTGCGCAGCCATGTTGACCACGGTCTCTCTTAATTTGTAAAGCAGATTTATGTACAGTGAGTCACGTAAATGGCTGAACACTGGCTGTTTGTTGTGTGCTCAACAGTAATTGTTTTGCACTCTCTGGTACAGTGTACCGCTAAATCTCCAGCTTCTAACCACTTGGTGAAAGGATCGACACATTGCTACAACACTCAAGTAATATATCGATCTGAACTTTAAAGTTTGAATTAGAAAGGTTTTCAGACACTTCAACATGTGTGACAGTGCGGATCTGCCAGTTGGCGCTTCTTTCAATGAGCTCTGCGAAATGGCCGCTTGGATGCATGGAGACTGCGCGCTCAGTCTCGCTCACATTCTCATTCTCCAACAACCAGCAGCAACAACAGTGCGAGTAGCAGAGAATCAAGCGCGATGTGCCTCTTCCTCTTCTCGGGTGAGCCCGTGCCGAGCGACGTGCGCAAGGACCGCGAGAACACCTTCGCGGTCGGCATGATGGAGGCGCCGGCCGAAGACCCGCTCTGTATGTGCCTGCCTCTCTGTGTTCTGTATTTGATAAAGTTCATGTGCTTGTGTACCTTAACTGACCGTTTGTTTGTCATATAGGCTGCCTCAGCTCGTGCTTCTGCCCATGCTGCGCACAGATCTACATCCGCCGCAAGGCGCTGCACTACGACATGCGCAACTACACGTGCTGCCAGGGCTATATGGACGGCTTCGTGCCGTGCTTGTACGCGGGTCAGTGCGGCGAGGCGTCCTGCCCGAACCTGTGCCTCTGCGTTGAGGTATCTACTGTAAATATGATAGATGTGGCGCATGAAGGTCGATTAGCAATGGAGGTCTTATGTGTTTATCTCTTAGGCGTTTGCGTGCAATGGGTGCGCGGTGTCGGCTACCCGAATGATGGTTATGGACCGCCACAACCTCCGTCCCGACGAGTGGGACAACCGCATCATCGTACGTATCCGTTCTTCTTGCCTCAAATGTCGTTATGTTATCACCTTCACGTTGAACAAACGACTCGTAATGTATGCCCTTTGCATCATTATAGCGTTTCAACAACTGCATCCAGATCATGAGCATCATGTGCGACTGCCTCGCGGTCTGCATCCCGCCGGCGCGCGATCTCGCGGAAACTGTGCGCTGTATTGCACAGTGCACGTATTTGTCCACGGAGGGCTGCATGACGGTACGCCACAGTAACAACACTATCTTATCAGTTGCGTTATGGGTTTATCTGTAATGCTCTTGGCTTTTGATGCTAAAAACAGGCTCAAATCAACGTGGAGCTCAACAAGCGCGAGGACTTCAGCGACCGCCCCGTGGAGGACGAGTACATGGAGCGCGTCTAAGATTGCTGCAGATTTTCCACGCGACACTGGTATTTTTTTTAATCCTTTTTTTGCATTATTTTTTGCAGCAATATTGTTATTCTTTTGCTTTTTGACAACTCAAAAAATGGTACTTTAGAAAAAACCTTGATTGTATTTTGCTGAATAAAACCTCAAGTGTCCAAAATTGTTTTGGACACTTTTCTGTTTGCCACCAAACCAAAAGCCAAGCACGAGCAGCTCCAAGGGCGGATCGCACGAGGCAACGCGCGTACCGGTATTTGAACGAGACAAAGATGACGGAGGCCGACACGAATGGCGCCGCAGACGCCGCGACCATGCAGGGCAAGGTGACGGGCCTCATCTTCCCGCCGCCCGACATCCGCGCCGTGGTGGACAAGACGGCGCAGTTCGTGGCGCGCAACGGGCGCAGCTTTGAGCGCAAAATCGCCGGCGAGACCGTCTCGGCCAAGTTCTCGTTCCTGCGGCCGTCCGACCCGTACCATGCGTACTACGAGCACAAAGTGAGTGAGTTCATCGAGCAGAACGCGCATGAGATGGCCGAGAAAGAAGCAGTAGAGCAGCAGGCACCAACAGGAGCAGACGCCACACAGGAAGGCGATGATGCAGAAGTGAAGGCCGATGAAGAGGAGGCCGAAGCCGCAGGAACTACTGAAGCTGCAGAGAAAGCAGCGAAAGCATCCGAAGATGGAGCCGTGGTCGTGGAGAAGAAGGCCGTGGAGGCCGTGACGGCGAAGGTCGTGCGTAAGTTCAAAGAGATGGCGCTCACGCCACCCGACGAGGAGAAGTTCAAGATGAAGCACCCGCACTTGAGCGCGCTGGACCAGGAGATCATGTACCTGACTGCGCAGTACACGGCGCTGAGCGGCAAGGCGTTCCTGGCGGGACTCGCGACGAGAGAGCAGCGCAACCCACAGTTCGACTTTTTGAAGCCCACGCACGCGCTCTTCGCGTACTTCACAGCGCTCGTGGAGAGCTACATCGAGGTGCTCGCCAAGTCAGACCAGCAGATGAAGAGGTGAGTTTGCCGGATGTTTCTTGCATTATCTGTCTGGCGAATATCTGATAAACTGACTGTTGTTGTACGACTGTACTGTGCTGCTATAGAATAGAAGAAGGGATGGACCGCATGAAGGTCCTGGATCGCTGCGTGCACAAGCTCGAGTGGGTTCGAACGGAGCAGGAGCGGAAAGACAAGGAGGCCGCGGAGAGCGACGCTGAGCGACAGGCGCTCGCGCAGATCGACTGGCACGACTTCATTGTGGTCGAGACGATCACGCTCGACGACGCCGAAGAAGAGGCCGCTGCCGCAGTTGCTGCCGCCGAGGCCGCCGAAGCTAAGGGCTCCGATGACGACATGGACATGGACGAGGACTCTGATGATGACGACGACGACGAGGTAAAACCCGAGATCAAGGTCGTCGAGGACTACGTTCCGCTCTCCTCAACTCAGAGTGCACCAGCGGCCGCTCAGCTGCTCACAGTCGACGGCAAGGCCGTGTCTTCAGCGGATGCGAATGAACACATGCGCATTCTGCTCATGAACCCAAAGTGGCGAGAAGAGACGCAGCGACACCTGGAGAAGCAGAAAGAGAGCTCGTACGCTGCGGGAACTGCGATCGCGGACTCGCTGCGGCGCTTCGCGACCAAGCGAGCCGACATTTTCGCGTCGTCTGCTGAAGAAGAAGCACGACTGGTGCAGGCCACGTCAACGCCAGCGCCCACTGCGACGATGCCATCCCAGCAGCAGGATGACATGGACGATGGCGACGATGACGACCAGCCATCAGCACAATTGGCTCCTATGGGCGCGCCTAGTCCATATGGCCAGCCGCCTCAGGCTCGGATGGTCTTCCCGCCGCCAGGATACCCTGGGGCTCCAATGCAGCACGGTGGCTTCCCTCCAGGGGTTGCGCCAGGGATGATGCCTCCAGGAATATCAGCACCGCCTGGTACGATGGGCTCGCCAGGCATGTTAGCTCCAGGCATGCGACCGCTTTCGATGATGGGACCACCGGGCGTGCGACCTGCAGGAATGATGATGGGTCCACCAGGGATCGGTGGCGGTCCTCCAGGAATAAGTGGACCACCTGGCGTAGCTCCCGGACCGCCAGGAGTGACCAACTTCATCCCCGCAGGTCCACCTGGGGCTGGGGCTCCAGGCCAACCAGCTGACGATTCCGAGCCAGCGGCTAAACGACAGCGCACAGATACGAGTTTGCTCCCCGAGACCGAGTTTGCTGCGTTACACCCGGTATGTTTATTGGCACTTCATTGTTGGAAATTGGTTCTCGCTTTCCCATTTCTAACCATTTGCTGTTGATATCGTCTGTCGTGCAGGGCAACGTTCGACTGGTGATCAACGTCCCGAGCGATCCGGACAACGCTCAGTGGAAGCTTGAAGGACAGACGCTGAGCGTCGAAATCGACATCAAGAGCACCATCCGCGCACTCAAGGAGAAGATCATGGTGAGTGTGGCGTGTCTGACGGTTTATTCACTTGTCTTTCCTGTTATGAATTAGACTCTGACGTGCTGTGTTTGCTTCTTTTTAGGGTGAACTGCAGGGCATGCCCGTGAACAAGCAACAACTAAAGATCCCGATCGGCTTCCTGAAGGACACGCTCAGCTGTGCGCACTACAACTTTGTCAGCGGCACTGCGTTGGAGCTCAGCGTGCGACAGCGTGGCGGTCGACGCTGAGTCTAATAAGCAGCACGCCCACGAGTCTGTCTGTGGCCACGAATCGAGAAACAAGGACAACAACAGCACAAGAGCGACTAAATATACAAACCCCACGGCTGTGGGGAGGTGGTTTTAGGTTCGTGTGTACGAGGCATGAAGCTAATACTCTCTTATTAGGCGCTCTCCTCGAGCTTCTCCTCCCTGGCGTCGATCTCCTCAGCGCACTTGACCATGTACTGCAGCTCCACGGCGTACTTCTTGGTGGCCTCGAGGTCCTGTTTGCGGTCGTACACCTCGCTGATCTTGTGGATGATCACGTCGATCTGCTCCGAGATGGACTTGCGGATCTGGTCGAGCGCTTCCACCGTCGGGGCTTCATCAATCTCCTCTCTGTGTTGTTACGAACCACAATGATATATTAGCATTATCATTGTGGATTTCCAGCATCAGTTCGATACTGAAAAGCTCACCTGATCTCCATCGTCTGCATCAGCAGCGCTGGGTCCACCGCCGTGCTCGCCTTCTCGCCCAGCGCGTCCATGCCGTGCAGAGCAAGCTACGGTACAAGGAAGATATGTATGTCAGTTAAATGTTAAATGCAGGTTGTATGTAAGCGATATAGGGCGCGCAAGAGGACTGCTTACCAGGTACTTGACGCGCGTGTTGGGCGTCTTGAGCATGTTGTACGCGTCATTGATCACTGCGGCGTTCATCGCCGAGAGCTCCTTCTCAAACTACATAACAGCATATTCGCATAATAGTGAGCACCTTGTTGCAATTATAACCTAGAGCTGCTATACGAAGAGCTCACCTCGGACTTGGAGCCGTAAAGATCTGGATGCAGTCGCTTCTGCAGGTTCCAGTACGTCTGCTCCATCTTGCGCTGCTCCACCGTAAAGTTCTTCGGGCTATTTCGTCACATCATAACGCAATTCATATTCAGCATTTCCATCGTAACGCCATAGGCACACCAATGGTATATAACGACACGTACATCTTAAACATCTCAAAGTAGTCGCAGTGGTTCTCGCTACTGATTGGCTGGATCGCGTCGCAGCTCTTGCAAAAGAACGCGCAGCAGTCGGTCGCGTGGTGGCAGTTCCAGCAATCCTCTGACAAACCAAACAACACGCGTTCAACCAGGTCAGCCACACGTTGCTCACGGTACATATCAATCTACGCGTTCAGGCATATACACGCAGACACGTACTGCCTTTCTCTGCGGCGCGGGCGAACTGGCGCACAGGCCCGACGCAGCGCTTGAGCTGCACTTGCGCAGCACGAACGACGACTCTCCTTAGCATTTCTCTCTTTTTTCACTTGTGTGGCTTCTGATTGCGGCCACAGTTTTGAACAGCGAGAAGCTCTCGCACGCGCAACCTTCGTGCAACATTCACGCAACTTTTACATCCTTCTTGTCAACTCCCAATCAAAAGTGCCCAGGAACGTGTCTCTCCAGGTCTCTCTCTTCAGCGAACTTCACCGACGGATCAAACGAAATGTGCGTTTAACACTCTCGAAATGTTCGAGAAGCTTCTTTTTCATTAAATGGCCGTTAAAATGCTCCGCTGCGTCGTTGTACTCCGCATTAGATGGGGATATGGTGCTACACGATAACGCCTTGATGCCCACCGGCTTCTTGGCTCTTCTTGAACACCTCACGTTGGAATGCTCTGTCGACTTTCTCGTCATATCTTTCAGGCCTCACCACCCCACTTAGCGGGCCTTCGTCGGCATGATCTTCGCCAATTTCTCCTCTAGGCACTGAGGCTGGTTCGGAACCCCAAAACTCGAGTTGCTCTTCCTCATTTTCATAGCCAGCCACCACTGTGCACTCGCCTCTCGCTCTCCCTCTCAGATAACTAGCTGCTAGAGAGGTGGCGGGAACGACAGCACGGCTTTCTTCCCATTGAGCGTATCGCGCAGGATGAGGTTCGCCGACCGGTGCACGTCGAACTTGCCGCCTTTCACGTGGAACCCGCGCTGCATCGCGTACGACTCGCACAGCGTGTACGGCGACCAGTCTGACACAACAACACAACAATACAGCGTTAAACACCGTCGCCTCCACACAAACAACGTCCCCACTATATAACGCACCTCCATCATCGTCCTCCACTGGCCGGAGCTTGTAGATTTCGTGAAGGTACGGCAGACAGTTCTCCGCAATGAAGCGTACGGCGCTGAAGGGCTCGCGGGTCTGCGCGATGGGAAAGCTGCCAAAAAGGATCTGCAGTGACAGTGGCACGTTAAATCGCGGGAACACGACCCCGGGGCAGTCGCACATGACCACTTTCGAGAACTCGTCACCACGTTCGAGCAGCTCGGCACGCTCAAAGAAGTGGGTCTGCAGGTGCTTTGTGTGTCCGGGAGTGGCCGACACACTCACAAGCTTGCGGCCAAAGAGGCTGTTGAGCAGCGACGACTTGCCAACGTTCGGCTCGCCCACGAATCCCACGATGAGCGCGTCTTGCTCGTCCTCGCGGACCGAGACCTCCTTCTCGTCCACTGCGATCGTCGCGCTCGCTGCGCCAATGGTGCGCATCAGCACCGCATTGCTCGTCTCTGGGTCTTCCATGCTGTACGCCAACACAGAAATCTTGCCATCGTAGCGGGACTCGAGATACTCGACCCAGGCTTGCACGCGGCTCTTGTCGACCAGGTCCGCCTTGGTCAGCACGACCACGATGCGCTTGGATGGCCGGTCCCGTGTGATGTGCGTGATCAGGTTGTCGCTTAAATGGAGCAGCGGACACCGCGCGTCGGCCAGGTGCACCAGCACCGAGCAGCGCTCAATGACACGCCACAGCTGGCGCCACACTTCAATGTTGCGCTCGTACATGTTAATCTTCGGCACGCCGACCTCGTTCGCATCACGCTCCTCCTGCTGCTGCTGGTACTCCTGCTGCGCCTCTGCGACCGTCTGCATCCACTGGAAATACGCCTGCTCTTCGACCTTTGTGAGCTCTTCAGGCGTCATGTCGCGACGCCACGAGGGTTTTGTGAAGATCGGCGGCTGGTTGCTCGAATACTGGATGCCAAAGTGGTAAATCGACTGCGAGTCCCCGCGGTCTGGGGCGTACACGAGCGCACGCGTGGCGTCTTTCTTGCGTAGCTCCACCGCCGCCTTGGACTCGACGTGGAACATCGTGCGCAGGTCGCGGCGTCCGTCCTATAGACACGTAAGAACAATGGGTTGATTCGTATGATGAGCATTGCAATAAGTACAAGTATGATACACACACTGGCAATGACATCCATAACGAACCTGCCCTGCAGCTGGTGGCAGCACTGGCACGACTGGCGCCTCAGAGGCTGCCGTGAGCTCTGCGTCCTCTGCTGCCTGCTTGGCGAGCGCGTCCGATTCGCTCCACGCATCCTTTGCACGGTTCTTTTCGCGCTTGTCCTGGAGCTGCACGAATTTACACAGATGAAGGCAACAACAGTGAGCATATAGCTACAAGACAGTGACAGTGAGTACAGCTACAGAAACACACCTGCTGCTTCTTGGCCTTGCCGCTGAACGGCTTCTTGCGCGGCGCCATGATCGCTGATCGCTGATCGCTGCTGTGCTCTTTTCGGTTTGTATCGTTGCTCTTCGCTCGCGAATATTCACAATAGTGACCAACTTCATTATCTCCACCAATTTCATAATAGTGACTACAACATGTCACAAAAACAAGATGACATGGTTGCTTTCTTTTGATTGACGGCGGCTTCTCGCATTTTCGATGCGGTTATGAGGGTTACTTTAGATGGCTTGAATGGACATGACTCTTGAAGATGGAGGGTTACGCTAGTGCTTCAAAATGGACAAAGGCTTACGACTTAAGGTTCAAATGGATCGACGACGCGCGTCGGTTCGGCGTCCCGGCGCCGCCCGTCGCCGGGTTCAAGGTCGCAGCGCTGGTCGTGTTGATCGACGGCACGAACGTGCAGTCGCGCATCTCGCGCTCCTCGCGCATGCGGGTGAGTCGCGCGTTGCGCTTGCGCACGTACTCCGGGTCGTAGAGTCGACTGGAGACGCACGTGATGTCGGTCTTGGCCGAGCCGATCGATGAGCTGCCCACCGAGTCCCTGGACGAGACCGACGTGCGCTGATGTGCGTTGCTCGTCCTGGGCGCAAAGTTGAAATTGAGGTTCTCCTGTCGGTCGCGGATCGCGCGCAGCTTCTGGTCGCGGTTCTTGTGGTAGTCGGACTGGTAGAGCCGCGAGAAAACGGCGCCGCCGTCCGTGCGCACCGACGTCTTGGACTGCTGCGACATGCCCGAGATCGAGCCGCTCGTGTTGCGCCGCCGCGCAAAGTCCTGCGGCGTTGGCAGCAGCGAGATGTTCTCGCGCGTGAGCGCTGCGACACGTGTTGTCGGCCTTGGCACAGACGAGAGCTCGCGTCGCTTGGGCGGCGGTGTGACCAGGCCAGACGCATACGCGCCCGCACGCACGTGGTACGCAGTGTCTTTCTGTGGGGAGAGCGCCGAGATGACGCTCGTGCCGCGCTTGCGCGGGTCGTAGATGCCCTGCGCCAGGTTGGGCGCCGACACGTGGTGCTTAAGCGTGCTGCGCGGGTCGACATAGTAGCGCGGGCCGCGGTTCGGACTGCGGTAGATTGTGAGCGGGGACTCGTCGTCTTCAAAGAGCGCGGCCGCGTCGCCGTCGTTCGGGCCGATCTCACGCACGACGCTCTGCAGGTGCGCCACGGCCTGCAGCAGGTCGTGCACGCTCGGGAGCTCGTTCTGGTCGTCGTAACGGTCGTCGTCACCCGCCACCGAGCTGCTCATACTGAGGCGGCGCATTGTGACGTCACTGGGTGTCATGGTGTTGCTGCTGCTGGTCGCAGTGGCCGCCTCGGGGCTGCTGATCTGCGCGACCGACGCCACCTCCGCCATTGGACTGGATGGCTTCTTGTTTCTGTTGGCGAAGAATTTGGAAATGGATCACAAATTATTGCGGTGAAGAAAAAAAGTGGTGCAAAGAGTTCAATTTAATTACGTTTTTGTTGTTGCTAATACCCGCTTAATGTAAGTAATATAGTCCTAAGTATGTAAAGATCCTCTCATAAAGCAATACTGCATCAGATAGCATAAATATTAGCTTGCTGAGGCGTACAGTCCAGGACCCAATAAAAGTGCTGACTGCAAGCAAGTGCAAGTGCAGCTCGACAATCTATCGACCAGGTCAAGCACGCGACGACACGCGATGTGTCTGCATGTTTACCAGAGCTGTCGCTTCATTGCAGAGGTTCTCAATTATCATCATGTCATTAAGACTTGCAGCCATGCCTGCCTACAAGACTTGCTCACGCGCTGGAGCGCCAGCGCGAGTGCTTGAGCGGCTGCACGTTCGGGCGCGTGAGTTGGATCGTCTTGAGCTTTTCCGCAAGCTCGTCGTCCGTCGCCTCGTGCTCCGGTTGCGCCTCTTTCTCTTCCTTCGCGTTGTCGCTCTCGTCCACAACTGGTAGATCTGCTGCCACTGCGAGCTGCTGCGCGTGTGTCAATTGCAGCACCGGAGTTGGCATAACCATCGCCCCCGGTGGACTCGGCAGCGAGTCCGAGCCATTGGCAGCATAATATTCCGGCTCAATACCGTCCTGAGGCTCACCTGACTCGTCGTCGGCTGCCGGAGCAGGCAGCTCTTTCACGCTGTGTTTCTCGAGCTCCTTCGCCACCATGGCCTTAAATATCTATAGAGCACAGTTCACCCCGCATTAGTGACCACACAAACACAATATCAAGCAACTCCAGTATAAAGGCACCATACCTGGTCGGTCTTGGCCTCCAGTACCGCGCGGTTCACGTCTTCGGGGATGACAAAGTCGGTCGCCTCGGCGTTCTTGGTGTAAAACGAGTGCATGACCTGGCGCACCATCTCGAGCTCGCCGTTGAGCATCGTGTCGCGCTCGCTCTCGTACTTCGCAAACACGCGGTAGAGGTCGAAGGTGACAGCCTGCAGCATCTCGCGCGACTTTTGCAGCTTGAACTCGTTGCGCTCGAGCCGCTGCGCGCTCACGGACTTGGCCGCTGCCGCCACCGCTTCTTTCAGCTTGCACAGTTTCCGCTCGTAGCAGTCGAAGTCGAGCTTCACGCGCTTGCGGTGCTCGATCTGGGACCTAACGGACTTCATGGCGTTGATGTGGATGTCAAGGAACCGAAGCGCGCCTGAGAGCACCTCGTCCTTTCATGTCACGAGAGGAATTATTGGTCAGCAGCTACTCACACGTAGAGTATAAGGAGCCATCCATACATGAGTATAGAGAATACACATACCGCATTGAAGAAGTGGTTCTTTGCTTCTTTCGTCTCGTTGATCGCGCACATGGCATGGCGGAATTTCTCGGCGTCCGCGCCTTTGCCGACAGCGTCGACGCTCACGACGCACCACACGTCCGCGCCCAGGCTCGCGCACGCCGAGCAGTAGACTGGAAAAGCGGTGACGCGGTAGTGCTCGAGGCTCTTGCGGATGTCGAGGAGCTTCTGCAGCAAACCGATGAACCGCTGCTCGTGCTGCTCATAGTCGTCGTCTGGGGATGCAAAGTTCTGTTGGTATTACAACACGGTGAGCACACGCGTGACGGCACATAGACACTGAGCCAAAGTGATACAAGTACGCCATACCTTTCCAAAGTTGCAGAGGAAGTGGTACTGGAGCTTGCGCTTCTGCAGCTGCCAGTCGAGGCGCTTGTTCTTGAGCGCCGTCGCCAGCCGCCTCTCCTGCTTCATGCTGTTGATCCGATGGTGTGACCGATCACTTGAAGCTGGCTGTGTGCCGCTTTAGATCGCACACGGGCGACTACACGTTGTGGTGCTGGTGAGGCTGTGTGTGGCTGTGTGGCTGCGTCCGTAGAGATAGATAGACATGCGCATGGTGTAGCTCTTCGCTGCTCGGTCGTATTTAGATCAGCGCCGAGTCTGATAAGATTGCGCCAACTGCAATTGGCGCCGCCCAAAAAAAGATATTGTACGACCATCACTCTTGCACGTTTCACACCTATACAAATTAGTATCCCTCTTTAAATCGACTACATAATGTGCTCTTAAACCTTCAACTGACCTTTCATAGGTAATTTCAGCTGGCACTATTTGAATTTTCCATTTGCATTCCTACCATAACAAGTCGAAAAGGCAAGTCCACCAAGACACGAGGAGCTACGCGCGACACAGCAGTCGGCTCTCTCTCTCCTCTCTCTCTCTCTCCATAGGCAGCAACAAATATGGCGGACGTCGCTGCGAGCCCCAAGGAGGGAGCGCCTCCCGCCATCGTCACCGGATCGCCAGGCGCCAGCGCAGCAGCCGTATCCGCAGGCGACGAAGCCGTGACGACAGATGGCAATGTGCGCCGCGGCCGCAAGACGTTCTCGCCCGGCGGCCACTACGCAGACCCGCTGTCGCCCATCGCGTCCACTCCCCTTAAGAGACAGCGCGTGCATACGGCGGAGAAGGCGAGCAAGTCTGCCAAGCCCACGCCCGTGGGCTCGTTTGTGAAGAAGCAAAAGCAAGATGCATCGACACCTGTTGCTGCTTCTGCTGCTGGAACGAGCGACACGGCGCCGAATGGGAGCGCGAGCGACGCGTTCTTCTCCCCACGCAAGCTTGTGAACGAGTACGATGCGGACGAGTTGAAGACGTACGTACCGCTTGGTGTGTGTATGTGGTGGAAATTTTTGCTTAACCATGATGCCTATTGCTGTGATGTGACGTATAGTGACGAGAAAATGAGCACTGACGGCAGCGCCGTGGTGTCGCCTGAAGCCGCCAATTCTTCTTCCACGAAACACAGCGAACACGGTAATTCGGAAGCAGCGAGCGGCGACGATGGGCCGAACAGTGAGCTCTTCTCGCCCATGCTCAAGCCGCCGTCGCGCTCGACGACTAAGACGTCCTTAGACCCGTCGTCGTCGAGCTCGCACTCAAAGATTGATGCAGGATCGTTCCTCTCGTCGAGCTCCACGTGCTCGGAGCAAAACGACGATGAAGAAGAGACGATCATGACCACAGTCACCAGCACAACCACCATCACAACGACTGTCACAGTCGAGAATGAAGAACTAGAGGAAGATGATGAGACCACGTACGGCGTTGGCTCGGAATCCGGCAGCGAAACCTCCACCTTGGAGCAGGAATTCAACCCGTGAGTATTGTTTGCTTTTGCTTGCTGGTTATGGTGGTCTTGCTGGGGGTCTGACATGGACCGCTGTATGTGTCATGTAGCTTCTACTTCATGAAGACGCTGCCAAGGTACGACGAAGTCGTCTCGTGTCCGCGGCCGATCGCGCTACCAGCCAAGTCCCGCAACGCCCCCAAGATTTCACTGGTACGTGAAAGCAGTAATACTCCATGTCTTCTAGACATATAGGCTAACTTTGTTGATATCTATTGGATACTACACCAGGTGCTTGACCTGGACGAGACGCTCGTGCACTGCAGCGTGGACGACGTGGCGAACCCGCACCTGCAGTTCCCCGTAAACTTCAACGGCGTCGAGTACACGGTCAAGGTCAAGAAGCGCCCGCACATGGAGTATTTCCTCAAGCGCGTCTCGCAGCTCTTTGAGGTTGTCGTGTTCACGGCCTCGCACCGCGCGTACGCCGAGACGCTGCTCAATTTGCTCGACCCGCACCGAAACCTCATCAAGTACCGGCTATACCGCGACGACTGCCTCGAAGTCTACGGCAACTACCTCAAGGACCTGAACGTGCTGGGCCGGAATCTGGCGACCGTGCTGCTTGTGGACAACTCGCCGCACGCCTTTGGATATCAGGTGAGTCCTGATACGACAATGACTGGACACGAGCAAATCTGTGGATTTAATTGAGCTCTTCGACACTTTCTGTTTTTTTACTGTAGGTGAACAATGGCGTGCCAATCGAGACGTGGTACGACGACGATGGGGACGACGAGCTCCTGAACTTGCTGCCGTTCCTCGAGAGCCTCGTGGACGTGGACGACGTGCGGCCGATCGTCGAGAAGCAGTTCCAGATCCAGAAACTCATCGACGCGACGCCCGACGAAGTCATTTAAGCTCTCAGGTCTTCTCTCATTTTAATGTTGTGAGTTTTCATCCGCAAAGCCTCGCTTTTCCCATTCCCCCCCTCCCCCGATTTTTAATTTTTTTCCATGAACAAATTTTATTAAATCACTTGAAATGCACGTGGCTAATGAAAAAAAGCGAGATCAAGTCCTGCAAATTCGCCATGCTTTGTCTATTGTTGGCTCCTCATACTGTACTTGGGACTGCTGAGCGTTGGATGATCTTCTCCATCCGAGTGGTTCGCGCCCAGCGTCCAGGGCATTGTCCTGAGCCAGAACGTTCAACTTGAGAGCAGACGACCTCAAGTTCGATGTCCAGCGGCGATTCGCGTGCCACGTTGTTTGGGTACCCATGGCCGACGATCGTGAGGCTCAGCGGCGCTTTGTGCTCGCTGCGTCCGGATGTGGCCGCTCCACACGTGAGCGAGGACCGCACAAGTGGCGCTTCCGAGCGTGTCTCCAGCAGCGGATAGTGCGTGCAAGTGTACCCACTGCCTACCCACACCACTACCCACTGAAGTAGTGATTGGTACCCCGTGAAGAGGACCATAAACAATTGGCCAAAGTGCTCCGAGATCACCGTGGCGAGCATCAACAAGAGGATGCACTGATACACTATGTCACCAACCTGGTTCATTCTCACGTTTCTGCGTCCAATACAAATAAATGATCATTTCTACAAGCGAGACAATAGACCGATAGCAGTAGGTTTTTTCTTCTTTCAAAATCCATGAATTCTTTGGTACAAGTCGGATGGATGGATTATTATTATTATATTCATCCGACTTGTACCAAAGAAGCAAGGTCTCTCAAGCAGAGCAGGCTCGTTTTTAAACTTGAAGTTCGACGAACGCCTCCGTAAAAACTTGAAGCGGGTCAATAATCCGTTCGGAAACGACTTCAAGGTAGATTTGCCCTCAGAACATTCGGCTGGCTGGATACAACCATGCATGAGAGCACATTGACCACCTGGCAGTGCACCTAACTCATTGCTTCTCTCACGAGACAGACAGTGTCCTGTACTTCAACAAGAAATGAGAAGCTCGTATGTGTAGCTGCTGGGATTACCTCATTCTTGAATTTGCCGTCTCGGCCTCACATCATTCACTGACCAACCCTGAAGCCCCAAGCCAAGCTGCTGCTACTTCGCTCTCTCTCTCTCTCGGGCCATGAAGCGCGCTTACCTTCTCGCCACGCTGGCTGTCGGCATCTCCAGTATATTGCTCGTCAGTGCTGACTGGGTCGCCAAGGTGACGGCCCCGGCCTCGTTTACTTCGCAGACGGCCCAGTGGAGTTCGTACGTCCAGTCGCCAGCATCACGAAACATCTCGCCCGTGTCGATCCACGGCACGTATGGCTCGGTTACCACTAATCCCGCCACGGCCTCCATGGGTTGCATAGATCCAAGCATGGTGAACCCACTTGAGGCGACGCTCACGGGCAAGGGCTCGTACGTGACCTACGACTTTGGTAAACAGGTCTCTGGCTTCATCACAATCCGCTTTGGTGACTCGACGACCAGGCACGCACGCCTGGGCGTCGCGTTCTCCGAGAGCGACAAGTTCATTGGCGTCGCCTCGGACAACTCGACCGACATGGCGATCGCCGACGGCACGATCTACGCGGACGCCAACCCGTCGACCTCGTACACGTTTCCACGGGGGGTTGTGCGCGGCAGCTACCGGTACCTCACGCTCTCGACCAGCACCGACAACGACGAGGCCATCATTGAGATCTTGACCATGTCGACGCACTTCACCGCGGCACCACACACGCCCGCCAACGGACTGCGTGAGTACACGGGCTTCTTCCACTCGGACGACGTGCTGCTCAACCGCATCTGGTACGCCGGCGTGTACACAGTGCAGCTCTGCCACATCTTTGCCAACGAGTCGCGCGTCAACCCGCCGGCGATCACCACGACCGGCTGGTTCAACAACGCGACCATCGCCGGTCTCGGCGCCGACGGCGAGGCCTACGTGGACGGCACCAAGCGCGACCGCACGCCCTGGCCAGGTGATTTCGCTGCCTCGGTGCTGCCCAAGCTCGTGGCGCTGAACCGGGACAACCTCGACTCAGTTGGCAACTCAATCGCGTCGCTCTACAAGCTCCAGTCCAAGGGCTTGTTCTCGTACGCCGGGTCCCCCATTGGCGAGCGCGTCGTTGCGGCCAACGTGAACTCCGACACGTACCACCTCTGGACCATGATCGCGCTCGCCGAGTACACTACGCTCTCGGGCAACACGACGAGCATGAAAGCGTTGTGGAGTCAGACCGTGCTGGGTATCAAGACGAGCCTGGACAAAGTGGACGCCGGCGACTCGCTCATGAACGTCACCGCGCCCTATGACTGGGGCCGCACGGGCCAGGGCGGCAAGAACATCGCCGCCAACGTGCTCCTGTACCGCGCGCTGATCGCGTGTTCACAAGTCGCAGCCGAGCTCGGGCTTAAGGACGCGACCTACAACGGCTCATCCTGGGCCGCGATCGCCGAGAAAGTAAAGAGTGCAGTCAACACGAACCTGTGGGACGCCTCGGCCGGCCTGTTCCGCGACAACTCGACACTCATTGAAGGCTTCGCTGACACGGGCGAGCTCGAGTTCCCGCCCTGCGGCATCGGCATGGGCGCCTACGTCTCGCACGCGCACGCCTGGTCCGCGGGTCCCGTGGCCTCGCTCACGCTCCAGCTCGGCGGCCTCGTGCCCGTGCGTGACGCTGGCCAGGTCTGGGCCTTTGAGCGTGAACCACGTCCAGACGGGCTACACGCTCGCGACTGGTGTGTTCTCGGTCGAGTGGACGGCCGCGAGCTCGACCAAATTATTCTTCAGCGCAGCCGTGACCACGCCCAAGGGCACGACCGGTTCGATCTCCGTGCCGAATTTTGGTCGCACGCTCACGTCCATTCAAATCTCGATCAATGGAGTCGCGGTCTATGCGAAGAACACGGTGTTGAGCTCCGCATTCGGCGCCGTCAGTGCCACGGAACACTACGTGACGTTCGCCACGGCGCCCAGCGCCGGCGGCGTGTACGACATCGTGGCCAAGCAGATCTAAGCCGAGTAGTGAACGAGTTTCGCAAGGCGTGAGCCTTTTCGTGTAGTAATCACAGCTTTCCATAACAAGAGTTCATAGCTTCATGCTCGCTTGTGTCTTGTTGTTCAGACTTGAATGATCGATGGGTCGGCTGGTGTCCTCATCACAACTGGGGTCACTTGTTGCTGCCATCTGCGCTCAGCAACCAACGTGGCGAGGACCTGGGCGGCTCTCGCTTCACTGAGCTCTGGTAGTCGCTCCAATTCGTTCAGGAGCTGCTCGTTGTGGTGTAGAACGAGCGTGAGCTCTTCAAACACTAGGGTCTCGTCTCGAATCTGCTTGTTCCAGCGTAGTCTGCTTTGACCACCAACGCAGCAGCGAATGCACGATCCGCCACTGGTTTGTCTCGAGTCGTTGCTCTTCTGGTGCAGTTGTTGTCGTGTTGTCAGTACAGCGGGGTGACTGAGCACAGCCTGGGCCACGAGGGCGAGCGTCGGGTAGTCGAACGCCTTGTGCTGCCAGTAGGAGAGGGTCTTGTCAAAGGACACGGCAGCAAACGCCACAGACTCGTTCTTCAGATACCGCTCCAGCTCTCTGCTCACCAGGAGATCCGCCGCCGACCAGTCTGCCTCACTCGATCTTCGCTGCTGGTCTCCACCAACCACTACCTCTGAGCTGCTATTGGTGCTGGCCACAAACGCGTCAAGGAAGCCCAGACGCGAGAGTTCTTCGGCTTGTCTGCTGAGCTTGTCCTGGCGAGAGAGCCGTCGTTTCTTCGAAGACATGTCGTCAGCACCTCTGTAGTGATCCTCGTCATCACAGTTTCCACGCGTAAAACTCGAGTTGCTGAGCCTAGCCTTCCACTGGAGCACATCGCGAGCCATTTTCTTGACATGTTCGTGAACGCGAGCCTTCGAGTCGTTATCCATAGCGTGGTGGGCATCCAGGAAGCTCAGCTGGCGAAAGCACGGATGGAAGAAGACGCATGTGATCGCTGACAGCGACTCGGTAGTCAATTTCTCCGCAATGCTGGCGTCCCAGAGGCGTGAGAGCTCTTCGCGCAAGCTCCTGGCAAAGGGTGATAGCTCAGAGTGCTCAATCGCCACCACTTGCTCACCGAAGTCTTCATTAGCCTGGTGCTGCTGGTCTCGAACTTCACCTTCGCTGCCTTGATGACGACGATGATGATGATCCTGGTCGAAGCAAAGCGCGATCTGCAACGGGCAACCGGCGTTCAAAGTCGTTTGCTTGATCGCAAACATGCGGATGATCGCTTCAGCACAGACGCTCTCAGGTGCGCTCAAGTCGCCGAAGAAATCGCCCAGTGGGCACAAAATGGACGCACTCTGCGTCACGTCTTCTATCGAGAACTCCCGCAATAGTTGAGGCACCACACCAGACGAAATGCCTTCCGACAGAGTCACTTGACACGCGTCCCACGACTGCACGACGCGCTCTAGGATCAGAGCCACAGCTTGCCATGGAAATAAGCCTCGAAGTGCTGTCTCGAGGCTCTTGAGCTCCACTGCAGCGCCCACAAAGTCGTCCACGTGGCTCTCCACGCCCCGGAAGCAGCTCACAAAGTCGGCGTCGCACGCGATTTCGATGAATTCGTGGAGCGCGACCACCAGTTTCCGCATTCTGGACTCGGTCGAGGAGCTAAACGCGTCACTGAGCGCAGCGCAGCACGTGCTCAGGCACGTAAATTCACACGGGCGACCCAGGAATGCCGACGCTGTGGTTGCGAGCACTGTAGTTGATAGCGATCGGTCGGTGACGAACGACTGGGTGTGCTTCTTCTCGATCCCGAATCGCTTGAGTGTGGCGTCGAGCCATATTCGTACGGCGCTTGAATGACTGGTGGTGGTGTCGTTGTTGACGGTCGCGCTCACGACTAGATCTGGGAACCGCCGGACGTCGAGAACGTGTTTCTCGTGAGTGAACATCGACGACACGAACGTCACTTGGAGCGCTACGAAGGTGTCGTCACAGCCACCACATCCTCCAATGAGAAAGTGCTGATTGTGGTTGGTAGAGTGGCAGGCGGAGGATGAGCTCACGGCTATCAGAGAGAGATGGAGGATCGGGAGCGCAGCCACAGCAAGCTCTTTCCGGATCTTCGCGACTGAAGATTTGCTGAGAGCGTCGTAGAGCTCTACGAGGTGATGTCGCACGCTCTTCTCACTCAGTGTTCTCTCTGTCGATGGTCTCGTGAGCTGAACCAGGCGCTTGTCACTCGCGAGCGACACGGGGAGCAGGTTGCGCACCACCACTACCCGCGTCCACTCCAACGCATTCTCTCGACCCGACACGTGGGTTGGCTTCTCACCACCGCCATCAGCACCACTTACTTGCGTTCTGGCTTCAGTGGCAAGTGTGAGGTCGGCAGTGTCAGTCTGTAGCTGCCCATGCACTTGTACAGACTGTGAGGTGTCCACTGCTTCATCACCGGGCACGTTTGCACTTACTGAGGGTTGCTGTGGCTCGTGTTGTTGCTGCTGGCTCGTGGCCTTGCGGGTCATCTGCGCGGTCTTGGGCGAGATGAGCTGGTGGAAGACCTGCAGGTGGCGCGTGCAGCCGGATATGTTGGCGGTCGTGCTGATCGTGGTCTTATTCGCGCGGCACTGCGGCGACGCGAGGCAAAACCACTGCGACTTGCCTGTGGCGGTCGACTGCACGCGCCGCCCGAAGAAGTAGATGAGCGACCGCTGCAGGTTGTTCTTCGTGGGCGTCGGGAAGTGTTCACAGCCCGGCGGCGGCACGAACTCCGCGACCGCCACGCGCACAGAGGCAGGGACGTCGTCCGCACTCGCTGGTGCGTGGACGGCTTTCAGGTTAGGATTCGCTGCAGAGGAAGCCACATGAGCGGTCGCGTACGGAGGACTGCCGCCGACATCGCCATCGACGCTGTTCGGCATCATTCTTTTGCTTTTTCCAGTTCTCCAGGACGCTTGACGAAGCATGTCGACACACCACAAATATATTCCTAAAACCCTGCAGTAACAAACACCTTATATTTGCCAATTATAGAAAATATTGTTTATAAAGGTTGAAAAAAGTTCGTTAAAGATATAAATCTCATAAATGTTTGATCACCCGCAATAATTGATGCCAACATATTGAAAAGGTATGCAAAACGGTATGCTCATTAATCGCACCAAATTGTGCATCAAATATTTTAAATTGAGCATAGCTGATTACAAATATAGATTACAGCATCTATAAGCGGCTGGTCGTTGTCGTGTCTTGAATATTTCAATTCTGATCTTGCTGCATTGTTAAATGATGTGCTGCGCATTCACTCTTGCATGACCGCTTGAATGCGTGCAGGAAGATGGGTTCTCAAAATAGCGCCACCTTGCGGAAACATGCTGCGCATTTCCCATTCAGACCCCTCCCAGCAACGAGCGCAACAGAAGCCCAGCAGATGACGTTCAGCAGCAGTGGCACCAAGGAGCAGTTCGTGCGTGAGCACCCGCAATATGGATACCGTGGCGCCAATGCGAACGACACCACAGAGCTGGAGATCGACCGCATGCGAGCGCGCGACTTTGCCCACATGCAAGGTACTAACAAATGCTGTTATGCGCCCGCCCCTTGGCTGTTATGTATGGTGTATGCTGACGTGTGTGTGTGTATCTGTTGCTACCAATAGGCAGCGTGTACTTGGACCACGCGGGCGCGACGATGTACTCTTCCACGCAGCTGCAGAGCGCGTTCGCGGAGCTGAGCGCTGGCATGTTCAGCAACCCGCACAGCCTTCTCCGCTCTGAGCATGGAGACAACTCCACGGCAGCGAAAGTGGAATGCGTCAGGCGCCAGGCGATGCGATTCTTCTCTGCGAGTGAAGAGGAGTACGAATTGGTGTTTACGTCTGGAGCCACGGCGGCGCTCAAGCTCGTGGGCGAGTGCTTCCCCTGGCAAGATGGGAGCCAATTTGCATTTTCCATGGACTCGCACACCAGCGTGCTGGGCATCCGAGGTTACGCAACAAGGTATGGCGCTTCAGCACGGTGTATACCGTTAGACGAGATGAAGCGTCTCGAAAACGACCGTCACGGCAATACCATCGCACAGCCAGAAACAGTCAGGGACGACAGCGGCGACCCGCCAATGAGTCTCTTTGCCTTTCCAGCAGAGTGCAACTTTAGTGGCGCGCGTCACTCGCTGTCGCTCGTGAACGAGATCCAGCATGGCACTCTTAACACTGACGAGGAGAAGCAAAGGTGGCTCGTGCTGCTAGATGCTGCAAAGTACGTGTCAACCCACCGCCTCGACCTCTCGACATGCAAAGCAGACTTCGTCGTGCTGTCATTCTACAAAATGTTTGGCTACCCAACTGGCCTTGGCGCGCTGCTGGTCAAGAAAAGCGCACTGAAAGTTCTTCGCAAGGATTACTACGGTGGCGGCACCGTGCAGAGCATCTTGGCGAGGCAGAACCTGGTCATTCCTCGCGGGATGGCGCTAGGCGACGAGCACCAGGGCGCTACTCGCTTCGCCGATGGCACGCAATCGTTTCTCTCGATCCTCTCGCTGCGGCACGGGTTTGATCAGTTGGAGAAATTGGGCATGGCCAAGATTGAGGCCCACACATCAGCGCTCACAGGGCTCCTGTACGCGACTCTATCGGCCATGAAGCACTGGAACGATTGCTCAGTTTGTGAGATCTACGGCAACCACGGTCAGGCATCAAATGCACAAGGCTCTATCGTGGCGTGCAACTTTTTCCGACCCGACGGGACCTACATGGGGTACTCGGAAGTGAGCAAACTGGCAGCGATCCACAACATCCAGCTACGCATCGGCTGCTTCTGCAACCCCGGCGCCTGCCAGTCCTACTTGCGGCTACAAGACAAAGACTTGCTTGCTGGTATTGAAGCTGGACACGTCTGTGGTGATGACATGGATCTCCTGAATGGCCTCCCAACTGGCGCAGTGCGGCTGTCGATCGGCTACATGACGAGCTACGAAGACATCGTGGCGTTCACCGACTTTGTGGCAATGTACTTTGTCAGTACCAGCGAACCAATTCGAGATACGACCAGCTCCAGTCTCCCACAAGCAGCAACAGTGTCCAATAATGTGTACTTGCGGAAGATCACGCTCTTTCCGATCAAGTCGTGTAGCGGAATGACCGTCGACGCATGGCCAGTGGGGTCGCGCGGACTGCTTTTCGATCGTGAGTGGGCGATTGTCGATGTCGCGACGAACAAAGCACTGTCACTGAAAGAGCTACCGGAGTTGTGCTTTATCCGCCCCGAGGTGGATCTCAAGCAACAGACGTTGACGATCACGTTCCAAAACCCTAATGCTGCTGTGAGCTCAGCACCAGATTCATTCGTGCTCCCGCTCACACACGCCGACACGCACTTGAGAAACAAAGACGCTGCTGATACACCTCGTGATATGCGAGTGTGCACTGGCGCATGCAAAGGTCGCGACGTTGGAGACGAGGTGTCGCAGTGGCTGAGCACGCGACTGAATCGTCAATGCGCGCTCGTGAGGGTCGCGCCAACGCACCTCCGCGACTCGCAGGCGGGGCTACCGAAATACAAGGCCGACAGGATCGACTCACCGACAAGCGAGGCTTCTTCTGGTGATGACGCTTCGTCCAAGATCGGATTCGCCAACCAGGCGCAGTTTCTGTTGATCTCGCGCGCGAGCATCGCGAACTTGAATGCGGCGCTGCGAGCCGCTGACGACACGCTCGCGGTGGACGAGGACGCGTTCCGCGCGAATCTCATCGTTGATGGCTGCGAGGCGTTCGATGAGGACACGTGGACGCGACTGCGTATTGGCGACAGCAATAGCTGCGATAACGACGGTGAGAATAGTGCCAACAGTGATGAAGGTGTGACATTTGACGTGTCGGGACCGTGCAGCCGCTGCGCCATGATCAACGTGGACCCGAAGACCGGCGCGTTCAGCCGCGCGCCGCTGCAGATGCTCTCCAAGTACCGGCGCGAGCGCAGCAGCATCTTCTTTGGCCAGTTTCTCACGCGTCGAGCGACAGCGACGGCAGCAGCACCATCTTTAGAGTCCATCAAGTGGCTGCATGTATGTGACGCAATCTCGTGTTTGAAGTGAAATGGCGTGCCGTTTACCTCTGAAAACATATACCTTGTCCAACTCGATCGCTTTCGCGTGCAAAAAGATATATAACCTCTCAAATCGGATCTTCGACGTGCACCAATCAACAGGCTAGGTTTAATTCATACAATTTTTAAGTCATTTGTGCTCGGGACGGAGGTCAGCTTTACAGAGAGGGTGAAAAAGATACAAACCCAGTTTGTTGTGTTGGGCACTTTGAGTTTCGCTTCGATCCGTCACAAGCCCCCCCCCCTCTTCCCCCACCACCAAGTCCCATCAAGATGCCAAACCCGCGCGTGTTCTTTGACATGACCATCGGCGGCGCCCCAGCCGGCCGCGTCGAGTTCGAGCTCTTCGCCGACAAGGTCCCAAAGACCGCCGAGAACTTCCGCGCGCTCTGCACGGGCGAGAAGGGCGTCGGCCACTCGGGCAAGCCGCTCCACTTCAAGGGCTCGGCCTTCCACCGCGTCATCCCGAACTTCATGTGCCAGGGCGGCGACTTCACGCGCGGCAACGGCACGGGTGGCGAGTCCATCTACGGCGAGAAGTTCGCGGACGAGAACTTCCTCCTCAAGGTTCGTTTCTGTTGCTACTGCAGCGTGTCGATTTGGATGCGAATGAGCGTGACGACACTCACACCATGATCTTTGTTTTGTGTGTATTCTTTTGTGACTACAGCACAAGGGCGAAGGCATCTTGTCGATGGCGAACGCTGGCCCAAACACGAACGGCTCGCAGTTCTTCGTGTGCACCGTCGAGACCTCGTGGTTGGACGGCAAGCACGTCGTGTTCGGCCGCGTCGTCGAAGGCATGGACGTCATCCGAACCATTGAGGGCGTCGGCAGCCAGTCGGGCCAGACCAAGAAGCCAGTCGTCGTCGCCAACTGCGGTGAGCTTTAAGCAGTCGCCTGATTTTTTAACCGATCCTTTTTTTCCTTTGTGGGATGCGAACGCCAGCGGCAGCTTGCATGTAGCTGACGAGTCGAGCGGACGCAGATAATCAACAAACCAATCAATACACCTGCGCCGTCCCTAGAATCATATGTGCTCATATTGAATCTCGTGGAGTGTTTGTCTTGCGTGAAAAAGATCTTCCCGCATGATTTCGTGGTCTTCCCAACACTACGCATGTCTCATAAGCGCGCCACTATTTAGATGACAAGGCTTCTATTAGGAATGATACAGTGACCTCAACATGGCCACATTTCGATCACCAAAAGGTGGTGGCTATGTTGAAGTCCGCTTGGTGCGCTTCTGCTGCTCGTGCTTGACCCGAACGACTGCGAAGGGATCCATTTCCGCTGCCTCCGCGCCATTCCCGTCTCCACCATCCGCCAGCTCCACGCGCCGCCGCTTCCTCCGAGACTGCGTCGCAGCGTCCACGGCAGCAGCGACTTCCATCTGCTTGGCTAGGTCGTCGTCCGCCTCTTCCGTCAGGTCAAAGACGACGCCCACGGCAGCCGCAGCCTCCACGCGCTTGTTGATGGCTTCTTCGAGCGACATGGCGCCCGCCATCTCAATCTCCTCGTCCTCTGCTGTTGCTGGTGCCGCAGCAGCTGTGCCAGTCGGAGCTCCTCGTCCAGCACCGGAGCTACCCCCACTGTCGCCAGCGGAGCGGATCTCCATGCGCACGACACGACGCAATGGCTGGTCAAAGTCTGCACACACGTACGCGTCACCCTTCGATTGCTCGCCGTCAAAGAACGAGTCGTCAGCAGCGATGGTCTTTTGGCTGACGACGTGGATCTCGTCGTACAACGCGGCTTCGAGCGTCTGCTCCGAGACGAAGCGCACGACAAACACCTCCTTGTTCACCTGACCCATCCGCAGCACGCGGCCGATGGCCTGCTGCTCCAGCGTGCTCGCCTGGGCGGCGCTGTAGCCCACTGGGTCCAGGAAGATCACATGGGACGCGATCTGCAGGTTGATCCCCGAGGCACTGGTCAGCGAATTGAGCAGCAGTGCGTCCGTGTCGCCATTGAGAAACGACAGGACCTGGGACGACTTGACCTCACTGGACTGGTGCTGCAGGAATTTCGCGCACGAGATGCCATTCTTGAGCAATGCGCTCTCAATTACCCGCAATGCCGAGGGCCACATGGTGAAGATCACAACCTTGATCTTCTTTAAACGACTCAAATACTCGACCAGGTGCGTGATCTTGCTGCCGTAGAACGGGATCTCGGCACCGTTCACTCGCTTCTCCTCGGCCTGTTTCATGGCAATGCACTCGTGCAGGTGCGTCAGCTGGTCCTCGACCGCTAGCCGCACACGCGAACAGCGCTCATTGAGCGTCGACTCCATGGTCGCGGACAATCGCGCCACTCCGGCCTGTGAGTCCCAGTACTTGCGCAAGTAGTCCTCGATCTCGCGCTGGTCGTACAGCAGCAGGTCGGTGGGCTCGATGAACGTGCTCTTGGAGCCATAGTGGCTGCGCAACATGCGGAACCCGGCGTCGGTCTCGCCGCCGCGTGTGAAGAACTGGTCGAGCCCCGAGGCCTCCATGTCTTCAAAGCACTGGCGCACGCTCGAGTAGACCTGGTTGGTGATCGCGCGGCAGATCGTGACCGTGTTGCGCGTCGCGGCCTCCATCGCGTCGACCTCCTTCTTGCGCATCTGCGTCACGGCGAGCGACCGCCCGAGGTAGTACTTCTCGTTCTTGTACACCTCGGTTGGGTTCTTCACGTTCACGATCGTCGGTAGCGCCTGGCCTTCCTTGCGCACGCGGTCGCGCTCGATCACGCGGTCCGAGATGCCCACGTGCACGCAGCTCTGGCGCGCAGGGTCGAACCGTTCCGACCAGAGGTCCAGCGATGAGCCTACGTTCTCTCGAGCTGCAGCAGCAGCAGCAGCGGCGTTCTCTGGCTGTTTAATATTCGGGTTTACAGTGGCAACGTCGGCACCGATGTCGAGCGAGTCGTCGGCTTTGCTGGCCGCGAGCACGTGCTCAATCTTGTACAGAAGCAACTCGCGTGGGTGCAGCTTGACGGATATATACGTCTCGTTTACCTTGATCTTGTTGGTGATCGCGTCCTGCTTAACCTGCGCGCAGTTGCGCAGGTACAGCTTGCGCTTGATCTCGTCGAAGGCCGGGTCGTGCGGCATGAGTCGCAGGCGCTTGAAGCCCAGGAGCTGGTTGTTGGCGTAGATCGAGTCGGCCTTCTCGGGAAAGGGCGTGGCCGTGATCAACCACGCGTTCTCGCACTTGCGCGTGAGCTGCACGAAGCAGTCCTGCGACTCCTTGCCAGGGTGGACCAGGTCCTGCACTTCTTCAAAGACAACACGTCGCCAGGGCTTTACGGGGACGTGCAGTGGCGTGACCCACACCAAGCCAGCGTACGCCTTGCTCACGAACTTGGCAGCGTCTTGGTACTCTGCCGCGGCGTCCACGTCCACGTACATCGGGTTGCCCTGCGGTCCGACCTCGCGTGTGTAGATCTTGCTGTGTTTGTAGTAGTACGCTCTCGACGCGACGGCTTCTTCGACGCCTACGAGCACGAGCGTGCGGTTCGAGATCTCGGCGCTGTCCATGCCCAGGTACTTGCGCAGCCCCACGATGACGTTGATCTCCCCCGGCTGCACGAACTTGTTCACCTCGAGCTCCCACTGCGCGAGCAGATGCGACGGTGCGATCAGCAGGTTTCCACCTTTCTCCACGTTGATGGGCTCCGAGACGATGAGCGCCAGCATTGTCGCCGTTTTCCCCATTCCAATGTCGTCTGCGAGGCATCCGCCCTTGGAGAAGTAATCCAGCATGCCGAAATTGAACTTGGCGACGTCCTCGTCGCGCGACTCGATCTGCAGCATGCGGTACAATGAGCGCTGCTGATGCGCGTAGAGCGGTAGGTCGGCGCGAAACGCCGCTGGCGTGGGCTCTTCCGGCGACGTCAGCGGCAGGAACGGCACTTTGAACTGCACGTTCTCCTCCACTTTGCCGTCCACGGATCCGAGGAAGTCCTTGATCGTGATTTGCCCCGTGCTCTTTCTGCGTCGCGGCGCGCTCATGGTGCTGTTACTGCTGTCAACGGTATCCAGACAGTTGGATAGGCAGCGGCACTGCTGCTATAACTGCTACTGCTGGAGTACAGATCAGGCAGCGAGCACAGACAGAGAGAGCTCGTGTTGCTCGCTGATCGCTGATCAATGGTTGATGGCGTACTTTACTTGTTTTTTTTGGCGCGGTTTTTAATTTTAGCGCACGTTTTGTTTGTTATGCTGCCTTTATTTAACTAATATCAGGTGTCGCCCATTTTTTTTGACAAATAGCATACACTCGATGCCGCACACGCGCACCTTGAGCTCGTGAGCGCCGCGTTCTCCGGCGCGAAGTGCGTCGCCATCGGTCACTTTTTGACGTTGCAATTGTGTCTTGTTATATTCCTCGATACGAACACAATAACCATGTTATTGGACACAAACTGAATACAAATTACAGTTTTCAAAACAGTAGTATAAAACGAAAAAATTGTAATATAGGTAAAGACGGAAAAACTCGCCCGCCCACAAAACACGCCCACCCAAAACAGTGGGATTTCATTTGTATGGAAATTTAAATAATTATTTTTAGCCAATCACATGACTTCGAATTATGGCTCGATTTAGGATAGTGAAATCAGTGGATCGCAATCGCCACGTGTTTTCTCTTGGCGCTCACATACGCACACACGGCCGCATACAAACACAGAAGCAATGAGCGAGGGGGAGATCGAGGGAGCTGAGGAAGCTGTGGACGAGAGCGAGAGAGAAGGACGGTCACCGCGTCGCCTGAAGACCTATACCATCAAAGAGAAGCGTCAAGCAATTGCACGTGCCCACGAGACCACCGTGCGGAAAGCCGCAGACCAACTAAATATCCCTCGCCGTACGCTTCGAGGCTGGGTGGAGACGGAAGAAGCAATATGCGGCTTCACTAGCTCCGAGAAGAGAACAACTCTCGGTGGCCAAGGAAGACCGGAGAGCATCCCATTCGCAAAGGACTTACTGACGTTTATGAAAGACCACGTGCGCGAGAGCAAGGTAGATGTCAAGCTCATTCTATATTTTATTTATTTGCCATATAAATGCTAATAAACATGATGTTTAACTTATTGCAGATCCTTGTGACGAGAACCATCATTTCCTTCATCAAGATCTACTACAAGAAGTGGCTTCAAGACTGCACTGCGGACAAGAACGGATACGACGCCATCATGAAGCTCTGCCAGCGCTTTGCGCATCGCCATGGCTTCTCCCAACAG
>JAASFY010000027.1:0-62851 GCA_023334035.1 Globisporangium okanoganense | reverse complement strand
CCCCCCCCCCCCCCCCCCCCAACACCTAAAGCTCAACATTGTGGCAAGTGCACTTTCAAAACTGAAGCCATTCTCAATGTCAATGTACGGTCTCCTGTACCAGCTCCCAAGGGCTCACTTCAACTTACGTTTCATCCTTACATTAAGCTCTTTATTGACGGTTGCTAGCTTTGAAAATCGCTCAGACATGGCAGTGCGTGTCCTGCAGCAGCGAGAGCCCGATGACGATGCAGCCGAGCGCAAACCACGCAAAGTGCAGCAGCAGCGCCGGTCGCTCACGGACAGCGAGCACGGGCGGCAGCAGCTCTGTCAGGCCAATAAATAAGAGCGCCCCCGTGCCCACGCCCAGCAATATGCCCAGGCTGTGGCGGCTCACGGCCCCCGAGGCCAGCAGGATGACTACACCTAGGAGCGACGCCATGGATGCCAGGAAGTTGACCACGAGCGCCTGTGGGACCGTCATGCCGGCCTTGAGGAAGATGAAGAAGTCGCCCACGCGGTGCGGTACTTCGTGGAGCACGATGCCCAATGCCACGGCCCAGCCGAGCGCGGAGCTGCAGCTCTTGAAGGCCACGGCGAGCACGACGCCGTCCGTGAATGCATGGAAGAAGTCGCCGACGGCTGTGATCCACGCCACGGGGTCCACGAACAGCAGCGGTCGGATATGCTTGGCGTAAAACGTCGGCTGGTGGTGGTGGCTATGGCTGGTACGATGTCGCTGGTGGTTGTGGCCATGATCATCCTCTTCAGCCTTGTTCATGAGCGGCTTGTGTTCATTCGGGGCTTCATCGTCACCAGTGACCTTGACAGCGACGTGGTGGCTCATGTGGCTGTGGCCGTGCGGACTCTGGCTCTCGGGGCTGAGCGTCGCGCGGTGTGTGTCTGGCAAATGGTCCATCGTCGCGTGGTCGTGGTGCGGATGGTGGCCGTGCGAGTGGCCGTCGTCGCAGTGGTCGATGCCAAAGGCCGAGAGCATCATATGGACGCCGGCCTCGATGCTCATGGAGAGCACGATGCCGCCTAGTACACAGGCGCCCATGATCCAGTGGCCGACGTCCGACAAGTACGCCGAGCCCTCTGGGTACAGATGAAATACGACGACGCCCAGGAGGCACCCGGCGCCAAAGCTCGTCATGTACTCGACGACCACTTCCACGCGGCCTTTGTCAAAGCTCAGGATCACGACGCCGACGACCGACGTGAGCGAGATGAGCAGCGACGCGATCACGGGGCTTGCCCAGCCGGCATTGTCCGGTACGACAACCGACTCGCAGCCAGAGACGCACTGTAACACGGGCACAGGCACGTCGAGCTCTGCGTCTTGGATCGCGATCTGCACTTGCTTAGGGGTGAATTCGGTGAAGAGCATGTACTCGCCAGCGCTTGTGATTGGCAGCAGTGCGTTAACGCAATCACTGATAGTCGCGTCGTTTTCGCCTTGTTTAAACTCGACGCGGTAGAGATACGCTAAACTGGTATTCCTACCGCTTGCGAGAGTCACGACGGTACCGTTCACGACCGACTCGCGCACGACGCGCTGGGACGAGAACGTGTGCAGCACGGCGTCTGCCTTGGTCGTCGCCAATGCGACGTCGCTCGCCTGGGTAGACACCACGGGCAGGAGCTCAAAGACCATGCCGCCCTGCGCGAGCACGGCCGCGTCTCGTGTGCAGAACTGGAGCGCGTGGTCGCCCGCGTGCAGCGCGTACACGTTGGACGCGAGCCACGGGGACGCGGTCACGGTGTTTGATACAAAGAGCGCGGATGTGGAGGTCGCGGCTGTGGCGGTTGGAGTCGCGGCTGCCAGCGCTTGTAGAATCAGCAGCAGCAGCAGCAGCAGGAGGACGTGCGGACGAGGGCCATCGTGCAGACGCATTGCGGATCTCTCGGCGAAAGGTGGAATGACGACCAGCGGTTGGATCGAATCGATCTCAATTTTCTGTAGCTCTTCCCATGTTTGTCCGACGGCGGTGGCGCAGGTGGACCAAACATGTGGTCCACATTGCGGATATTTTATCCGACGGCGGAGTGCGGAAATGAGCTTTTCAAAAACTTGACTGATTATGATGGCTGTACACAGTGTCGATTGAGCAGTTGAGATCTGTCGACGGCATAAATAAGCCGGAATTCAAAATGGACTGATATAACTGTATTCAGATTCCACCCATATTATAGCAGCATGCATACACAGACTGTGTCTAGATATATCGAAGGGATCAGATTGCTCGGATTCGTCAATCCGCCTATCACAGCGCGTGAAAAGAAAGAAAAAAATATCGAAAGCGTGCTCACAACACTCAAATGGCTACGCTCTCCCCGCGCTTCAGCTTGCAGGAGAGCTGCTGCGCATCTGTCCAGCCTGCTTGCCACTTGAGAACAAAAACGCCAGCAGCTACACTGTATATCCTGTTTGGTGCTTCTTGCAAACACCGGTAGACGTTCTGCGTGCGGAGTGCTTGCGCCCCAAAACACAACATCCACGATCAAACAGCAGCACTGCAATACATGTTGCAGGTATTAATAGCTTGACGTGCGCTTTCATTTCGTGGTAAGCAAGTCGGACAAGCGACGCATTTATCGAGCATTTGAACAAAGCGACCTCCATTTTTTTGACAGCCACAAGTTTCGTTCGCCAGCTCTTTCTCTTGTGTGGGCATCGCACAATGCTGTACACACACACCCGTTCTTCCCTGTGGGCGGCACTGGAGCGCAAACGAGTTTCCCCATAATGGATACAGTTCGTACAAAGCCAACCGAAGTGCATGGCATCGAGAGCGTCTGGCTCGAGCTCTGCTACTGGGATCCGGATACTGATGCAGCTGCGCTGACGAGAACCAGAAAACTCTCGACTGTGTCTCTTCAAGCGGCTCAGCAAGCACAAACAAGTGAGAAATTTATTGGACCCAGTGGCGTATCGACACAAGGACTTGGCGTGCTCTATGGGGTCGAGTCGATGGGATCACCACACGACTTTGGTCTGACTGCTTTCTGACTCGCGGGCACGACGAACTTTGGCTGGCTCAACTGCTACATTTGCGATATTGTTAATGATTTCACCTAAACTGAGGCAAACATGTGAGTAGATTGACTTACCCGAAGCTATACAGTACGGGCTCACAAACTTACCACCAGAATGTTCCATTAGGTTCGCTACATAGCTCCGTTTATGCCCACAATCCATCATTAGGTTCGCCCACGTGCTTAGTTTATGTCCACAAACGTCCAGACATTCGGAATTTACCGAAGAGCTACAATACTACCCATTTCGCCCATCAATAGCTCAGTTTTTCCGCAACTTCACGTTGGACAACACCAGCAAGCAGACAGGAGGAGCTCATTCAGCGAATTCCACTCTGCAACGCACCCCAACCAGCCTCCCACCACCGCCACCACTAGCCGCGTCACCACCGCTCACTCACCACTACAACATGGCGATCGAACAACGCACTGCGCTCCGCTGGGGCTTCATCGGCTGCGGCAAGATCTCCAACGACTTTGCCAACGCACTCAAGAGCGTGCCGAATGCCGTCCTTCACGCCTGCGCCGCACGAGCGCTCCCGCAGGCGCAGGAGTTTGCCAGTACCCACGGTGCGTTGCTGTCTATATGTAGCTTATTGTTATTTGTGTTGTGTCTGGTGACTGACTGTACAACTGGACGTTGTCATACTTGTCAGGCTTTGCGCAGGCGTACGGGAGTTACGAGGCACTGGTCGCGGACCCGCAGGTCGACGTCGTGTACATCGGCACGCTGCACATCTCGCACTTTGAGCACACGGTGCTGGCGCTGAACCACGGCAAGCACGTGCTCGTAGAGAAGCCCATGGCCATGAACTCCAAGCAGGCGACGCAGGCGGTCGCGCTCGCCAAGGAGAAGAAGCTCTTTCTCATGGAGGGTGAGTTCTATTGTAGTACTATAGCTGCTCGATTGGTTACCATTGTGCACACTGGCACTGACTGGTTACTGTGTAACCTGTACTAGGCATGTGGACGCGCTTCTTCCCCGCGGTCCGGTTCGTCCGCAAGCTGCTCGCGACCAAGGAGATCGGCGACGTGCACCACGTGAGCGCCGACATTGGCTTTTACTTTGCGCCAGACAGCCAGCGGCTCTGGGACCGTGCGTTGGGCGGCGGCGGGCTGCTGGACATCGGCATCTACCCGCTGGCGTTCGTGACCATGGTGTTTGGCGGCCAGCCGCAGAAGATCTCGGCCGTCGGCAAGCTCTCAGAGGGTGGCGTGGACATCTACAGCTCGGTCACGCTCGAGTTCAGCGACTTGCGCTTCGGCACGATCGAGTACACGTGTCTCGCGCAGATGGGCGAGTCCGTGACGATCATCGGCAGTAAGGGCCGCGTGCACATTCACTCACCGGCCCACGTGCCAGTGCGCGTCACGGTTGTCAAGTACAATGGCGAAGATGGTGCCAACACGGAGCAAGTGTCGGTGTTCCCAGCGCCCGAGCCGACGGCGAACGCGACGCCTATCAACTTTGGCGGCTCGAGCGGCTTTCTGTACGAGGCGCAGGCCGTGACGGCGTCGATTTTGAACAAGGAGCTCGAGAACAGCGAGTACCCGCTCACGGAGTCGCTCGCGATCATGGAGATCATGGACAAGATCCGCGCGGACCTCGGCGTCGTGTACGCCGCTGATACCAATTGATTGGTATCAAAGTACGAATTATCACCAAACATTTTGTATCACCTCACGCCAATGATCGAGATCCTACATAAAGTTAGTTAGACAGGTTATTCGTGAGCGAATGCCAGCCACACGTTTAGTGAAAACACAGTGGCGTAACGCACCAGATGAGCATCTTGCCGCAGACGAGCATGATGAGCGTCCATATAATAGAGGCAGCGAGCGCGCCGCTGATCTTGAGCGCGTACTTGTACTTGGCCTGCTTCTCCTTAAAGAGCGCCTGCGCGTCGGCGATTTCATCCTGGCTCTCGGCGGTCGTGAGCACGTCCTGGCCGTACATGAGCGCTAGGCCAACCGTGAAGCCGAACGCGATGAGGAAGAGCGCGGCGAAGAGGACGTCGTTGTACGTCGTCTGCTGCTGCGACTGCGGCGCGTGCACCACCTCCTTGGGCTCGCTGGAGCCGCCTGCAACGGCGCTCTTGAGCTGCTGCATGTCGTCCTTCTTCTTGGCCATGGCTGCTGCTGCTGGTCAGTGGCGGGTGGGTGGGGAGCTCTGCTGGGGCTCTATGGACTGCTTGCTGCCTGCAGAACGAAGCATCGAGTGGGCGGGCGCTCCATGTCAGCGCTCGCCTTCTTACTCTGCCTCGCGCGCGGCTTGAAGTTTGATTTTTGTTTATTGAAAACCCACATCCAGCACATTCATTTATGAACAAAACGCATTAATATTAAAAAAAAACACGCTAGAACACGGCAGCTATCAGCAGCAATCTCTACCGAGTCTTCCTTACAGGGCTCTATTCCCGGTGCCGATCAATACACGATATGGCAAAGCACAGTCGTTCGAGTACAGTGCTGGGGTCATCTCTTATGGTGGTGGGGCGGCACGAACTTCTACCCATTCTGTGTCCAGCGACGGGACGTCCTGGTCATCTTCCGATTCTTGTTGACTAAAGTTGAAGAAATCGACGCCTTGGTCGAAGCTCAAAGGATCGCTGTTGCGCCCGATCTCGGCAGAGTGCTCGACTTGTACAAACTCTGCGTACAACGCCTCCAGCTGATCCCCGATGTCCACCATCACGAGGTCCGTGTCGTTAACAGGTCTTTCGACGCCGATGTCCCTCATCAGCTCCATGTACTCGCGTCGGAGCTCGAGCTCGAGTGCGCAACTCTGAGGTAAAGCGACACATTCATCTCTCGCAGCCAGTGGGATCGCATTCGGAGCAGGGGTTGGGCACTGGGCACCTTGAGCGGCTTGGGTGACTTGAGTGACCTGTGCTGCCTCGGCGGCCTTCTGGTGCACCGCACAATGGATGCATAGCGTGGTTCTGAGGAAAAATCCTCGCACAAGCTTGATGAACTTGAGGCTGCATACCATAGCCTCGAAGCCGGCAAGAACAAGAAGAGCGCGTGGGTCGTCGAGCACGAAGACCGTTCCGCTGCTCACCATCGCGTGCATCGACCAGTTGACGTTGCCGTGAATCACGATGCGGTGATCGAGGACCAAGTACTTATCGTGTAGCATGAATGTATTTCTCTCGTGAACCCATATGTGATGCCAGCCTCGAACCGTTGTAAGACACGCGAGCCATTGCATTTAATCAGCGTTGTGTCTGTCACAATTCGGATCACCACACCGTTCTTGTGGGCTTCCAAGAGAGCATCGACGAGGCGCCGATGCGTTACAACATACATGGCCATGTCGATGGTCGTCTTGGCGTCCTCGATCAGCGCGATCAGACGGAGCACGTGGGCCTCAGACTCGTGTGGCCCAGGGAAAGTCATGATCTCCAGCATGGTCATGTTCGCGAGCACCTCTTTGTGGTAGTTGTTGATGACAGCTTGTCGGATGTCCTCCACAAACGCACGGACGGCCTTCCTCTCGGCTTCCGTCATTGGTTCGGCAGACGCTTGTTTCTTCTTAACGATGACCTGGGCGTGTTTATCTTAAGACTCAAAAGCGGTGCGATGAGAGTCGCGGGCAACTTCGCCCCAACCACGAGACGCAGCAGAGTCTTCACTGTCTCCGGATGAGTCGCCTCAGCTTGCGTGCGGGCCTCTGCCTTCATCTCAGATTCGGCTTGCTCACGGTTGGGCTTGGCGTGCTGTCTCGGGGTTTGTTCACGCTTGCCCATGCGAGACGCCGGAAAATCACACAGACGCGTGCAGAAAGCGGAAGTGGACGGTGTGTGTGTGTGCAGAAGGTCACTTGAGTTGTGGCGATAGCGCGCCGCGCGTTGGAAAAAGTACTTTGAAGAAAAAAACTTGCAGAAAACCTTTGTATTACTGTATCACCTAGGAAATACCCCAATACGACCGAAAAAGAGGATGGTTGACTGGCCGAATGTATCGACCCTTCACCCTTTTTACAATTAAATAAACGAGTGGATTGTTACATACATTTACCAAGTTAAGCTTCATTTTTTGCAATTGCGCTCCATACCCGAGATAATGGGTTAATTAGCGAAGATAATTTGGTAATTTACCGTAGGTCAATTTCGATTTTTGATTCCAAAAAAATAAAAATTGAAAATCAAAAATGGGGAATCGAATGGCTTCCACACAAAATCCAAAAATTGAGCACAGGAAAGATGACCGCGACGACGAAGAACCCCGTGGTGGTGGACGACTTCCTGCAGTACCTGAGCGACGCGGACGTGGCCGTGGCCGTGGCGGTCATCAAGGCGCTCACAGGCGTGATCTATCGCAGCGAGGCGTCCACGATGATGCAGATGGAGTCGGAGCTGCAGGAGGCGGCGCTGCACCTCAAGAGCTACCAGCCAGACGACGCCTGCGCGCTCTCGACGCGCTACCAGAATTCGATCGCAACCACGGCTGGCTGCCAGCTCTTCCTGCGCTACGTCACACGCTGCTTCCTCGAGTTCGACGTGCGTTCTATTCACAAAGCTCACTATGGAGATGTCGATCTATGTGTGTGTGGATGATACCGATCTGTTGTATGACGACTGACATGTGAATATTATTTGCTTGGTTATTGGCATAAAAACAGGACTTTGAGCTCTGCAAGTCGCAGCTGATCGATCGCGGCAACTCCTTCGCCGACGCGTCGCTCTCGAGCCGCAAGCGCATCGCCGAGGTCGGCCACAGCTTCGTGCGCGACGGCATGGTGCGTTCCTTACCTGACCCCTTTCTCGTCGTTCTATCTGCTAATAGTGAAGCTAACCTGTATGTAATACCGTAACGCCATTGCTCGATTGTATACGATTGTATAGCGCGTGTTGACCCACGGCGCGTCACGTGTCGTCATCGCACTGCTCTGCGAGGCCGCCAAGTCCAAGCACTTCTCCGTCTTCATCACTGAAGGCCGCGGCAACGACTCGGGGTACGTCGTCACGTAACCTTCATACCTCACTATAACCAATGTCACTAAACTGGAATTTCTCATTTGTGTATACCTACCTACAAACCTATGTTGTAAACTATACAGCTTTCAGACGGCCGAGAAGCTCGCCGAGGCCGGCATCCCGACGACCGTGATCCTGGACTCGGCCGTGGGCTTCTACATGGAGCAGACGGACATGGTGATTGTGGGCGCTGAGGGCGTGGTCGAGAACGGCGGCATCGTCAACTCGGTGGGCACATACTCGGCCGCCGTGATCGCGCAGGCCATGAAGAAACCGTTCTACGTCGCGGCCGAGAGCTACAAGTTCGCGCGCCTGTACCCACTGACGCAGCGTGACGTGCCGCAGACCCAGATGGAGCTGCCCGTGGCGCCCACATCGTCGCTCGCGACCAATGAGGCGGCGCTCAAGAACCTCTCTATGAAGAATCCGTCCTTCGACTACACGCCACCGGGATACATCTCGCTCATGTTTACGGACCTGGGCGTGCTCACGCCCTCGGCCGTCTCGGATGAGCTCATCAAGTTATACCAGTAAGAGAGAAAGAACGTCCAGCAATAAGCAATGTATTGTGAGTGTGAACGCTCTTAATGAGCTTTGGTGACCTAGTGTTGAGGCTTCGTCTTGCGGTTCCTCTTCTTCTTCTTGGACTTTGACGACTTTCGAGCGCTCTTTGGCTGGGTCTGCGGCTGCTCTCTGGGGATAAACTTGCGCACGACGCCTTCAATTGCAGTGAACCCGGGATCGCGGCGGGCATCGGGGAGTGCGAGCCATACATCCCAGACCTCGAGCATGCGTGCCGACGCGCGGTCCTTGTACCTGAGTCACGTACAAGTCAGTAGAGTCATACAATCAATGCGTTAGCCTTGGCTTCCCATACCATGAAACAATCTGTCTGCTGTAAGCTTCGTACCTGGTCTTATCAGCTACACCTGCGCCCACGACGTCGTTGAAGAGCGGGTCTTCTTCACCACCAAAATCCTCATTGGACTTGACGATCTGCGCGTAGGCAAGCCCCAGGTTCTTCAGATTTGCCACCGGAGACCAGAACTGTATTGGCTCGAACTGGTACGAGCGCTCCATCGCATGCGTGACCTTGGCGAGCAGCGTGGCGTTCCCTGGGTCCTCGTCGATCGTCTTCTCCAAAAGGTACGTCGACCAGCTCAGCGTCTTCATCCCATAGTCGCGAGCCTAATATAAATAAAACACCATCCAACAATGTTAGCAACATACCGGTAACCTCAACAACCAATTTCGAACTTTTCGACCAATTTCAGCAAAGTGTACGTACAATGGTCCACTCCCACGTCTCGTCATTGTAGAGCTCGCCTGGGGGCAGCGTCGGCAGCCGCTTGTGCACCTTTCGCATCACCGTCTGCTGTTGCTTGTACCAGTCTTTGAGCTTGAGCTGCTGGGCCTTTGAAGAGTCCTTGTGGCGGACCTCATCGAGCAGTCCAAAGGGCACGAACGCGTACTTTTGCTGGAAATCCTGGTCCTGATAGTTCAGTTTCCCGCCGAAGAAGATGCCTCGGCGCTGGTCCGTTGGCTCGTGGTAGTAGTTGGCGTCCAGGAAGCTCGCAAATGTAAAGCCATCGCTCTACAGTTCATCACAGTCAGTCAGGGTTACGTTAGCCCACACATCAACATTGTCAATAGCGTAACCCATATACACACATACGTACCGCACTGCCAAAGGGCACGAGTCTCGGTCCCGGGAACGCGAGCGTTGGGTAGTGTGCGTGCTTGGACGCGAACCAGGCGAAACTCATCATAGAGAGGTTGAGCACCGTCACGTCCGTCCGCTGGCCTTCACAGCGTTGTAGGTACCGTAATGACGTCCACTGGAGGTCAAAGTTCACGACCAGCACGGCGTTCTTTGGCAGTGGGTCCAGCAATGCATGGGCATAGTCGCGGATGAAGAACGCGCGGCTCTGGTCACAGAGTTTGTACCAGGTTACGAACTGGTATCCTACGAGCGCGAGGCATATTGCTGAGCCTAGGATTGAGCCAAGGGGTAAAGACCACCTCTTGAGGACAGCGGCGCCTGGGATCCGTAGAAGCTGGTCGAGACCAATGCCGAGCCAGATGAACACAATGACGTTGGGCTGCTGCCAGAAGCGCATGTGGACACCGTAGGTGAGCCCTTCGCTCAGCGGCAGGTTGGCCAGCGCATGGAACACGAGCATGTAGAAGACGTACGTGGCCAGCAGTAGCCAGCCGAGGACTGGGCCATCGAGGCCAGTAGTCGGTGGCAGTAGTGAAACTGCTTTGCTGGGCTGGGGACGGTGGCGAGTGCCTCGCAGCGAGGTCACAAGCCCAAGGCACAGCACTGGGATCGCCAGGGGGAGTGGGATCTCGCGCGTGACCAAGTCCACCCCGTAGAGGTACAGCCGCGTCCAGAGATCCTCGTGGGCCTCATTTGTAGAGAAGAGGCGGAAAGTACCGTAGTCTCCACGCCGCACGTGGTGGAAGAAGCCTTTGAGCGTCGTGACATCCCCCCAAGACCCGGGCTGTGGCTGCCAGGTCATCGTCAATGGCATATACGCGTACGGTAACAAGCCAATGAGGAACGCAAAGCTGAGCCTCACGATCTCTTTCCCATATAGACTGCGGCGCCGTGTGTAGAGTACGAACGCGATGATCGGGACCTCGAAGAGCACGATCGTGTGCTGGTTGCAGAGCGCGAGGCCGCACAGGAACGCGCCCTGGATTGCGATACGTGGGCTAGTGTTGTTGCTGCGTGTATAGCGGATGAGCGTGTATACCAGCAGCGCGGCGAAGAGGTTGTTGAGCGCAAAGACCTCGGCGCCGACCGCGTACGTCCAGATGAGCGGCGAGAACGCGAAGAGCGCCTGACGATACGAGATACAATACAATAGAGAGAGTAGGTTGGTTAGCAAGGCACCTTGTGATCCGAGCCTGGAGATATAGAGAGCTACTATGCAATACGAACCGCTGCAGTGAGTGCTGGAGCGTGGCGCATGTAGCGCCCGCTGTCGCTGGTCCAGTGCAGAATGCAGTAGTAGATCGTCACTGCAGCCATCGCATCACACGCTATTGACACACAGAGATAACCAGCCAAAAGCACACATAAGCCATACTTAGGACAAATAAACCACAGCAAGAATAGCAGATTATACAGTCCTCTTTACCTGCTGAGAAGAGGTTTGCGCGCCATGCGACGGTCCTCGCTGGATCGGTATTCCCCCAGGGCAGCAGCAGCGCAAACGCGTGCACCGCCATGTTGAAGAGCGGGTACCCGGGCGGGTGCGAGACGCCGAGGTGACAGGACTCGGCCACAAGCTCACCGCTGTCGCCACCAGCCACAGACGGATACAGTGTCTTGATGTACACGCCCAGCACCAGCGCTGCGAGTGCCACGGGCGCCGCTGTGGTTACGATTGCTGGAGATGCGTCTGGGTCGCGTGAGTCAGTGGCGGGGGTGGGGACGGTGGCTGACGCCTTGAGCGGCTGCAGCTCGTCCTCGCCATGCGCTCGCGCCGTTGCCTTGGCTTCCTGTCGCCGCTTGCGCATCGTCCGCGGGGGGGACTTGAAAATGAATGAGTGGCATCTGATTTGAGTTGGATCGCGCGTCGTGCAACTTTTGGATCTTTCCATCGAAGTGTAACCAAGGGTTACCCTTTCAACGGTATCGCGCAATCTATAGAAAGCAGCTGCGTTCGGCAATTTATTTCGTGTCTGAAAGTAAATTACATGTTGGTCCTCAAAATCGAGTCGGTTCGCTGTCAAGGTTTCAGTTCAGCTCGTCTACAGTCAAAGCAAATGTGAGCTCCGAGCGGAAAAAGCATTTTCGTCACAAAGACACCAGCACCAGCTCACAGCTCAGATCTAGGCCCATATTAATAGCTCAGATCCGGCTGCGTTCCTTGCAAATCTGGACCGCGCTCCACTCGCCTGTTCGAATAGTTCGTATGTTATTATACTGAAGAACAGCAATTCAGAGTTTGGATCTTGAAGAGATGTGGTGCTTGAATGTGCGAGGGTGCTTGGTGATGGCGTGACAGCAAAAGAGCAAAATACCACTTATGTTTACCTTTTCAAAGTGATAATTGAACTAAATATCTAGTTTGCATAATCAATTCTGCTAAAAAGACCTCTATAATACGATTAAAAAACTGGTACTCGCTATCACAGGTGGGTTTTCGTTTGCGTGACAAGGGTGGTCCTTGCAGTCCTTGCTGTAACCGTGGTTCGAGGCTGCCGCGTGCTTGGATCAGAAACCACGTCGGAATTCACGACGCGTTTGGACGTGAACCACCCGCTTTTTCTGCATGGTGGAGGGATGTCTTCGCCAAGCGAAAAAGAGCTGCCTCTCTCGCAAATGTCGAAGCGTTCTTCGGGCGTGAATGGCCCACACACAACCACGGCCAGCATGTCCATGTCTGTATTTATAGCATTGTTCAACTGCTGTGTGTGGAGCTGAAGAGCGCAGCAATGCCCACCGCATTTTCTTGCGTTGGTGCCACGAAACATGGATCACTAATGAGGTTGAACTTGCGGAGCTGCAAATTTCGCATAGACAAGGCGCTTTCGTTTTGTTTTGTTGCTTGGTTTTGTAGGTCAATCTACAAAAAAATAGGTACTAGTATAGTCACACCTCCCATTACTGACTACCCTTCAAAATTAAAGACTTCGTAATATGGTCAAATCCATCATTTGCCCTCTCTAAAATGGTAAATGCCTTGAAAAGAGCACAACGACTGCTGTGCAATAACGAATGGAGAGGAAATGCAGACAAACAACAGAGAGTGTTCTTGTGTTGGCAAAATCATGACAGCCATGGATGAGAACCAACAAGTGTCACTGGCACAGAGTAAACCTGTTAGATTGTCTTCTTGCTTTCCACGGAAAACGTTGCAAACATCGGGCTTTGTATCTGACGCTTGACCAAAGTGCATGTTTTCCTGCTTTTCGCAATACATTTCAGCGTAATAATCTGTCTAATTTGATCAATTTGAGGGCATTTTCTTGCCTGGTCAGTAATGGGAGGTGTGACTGTAGTCAGAAAGAGCTGGATGGTGCTTGGTTTGGTTCTGTCAAACAGGAAAGGAAGTCAGCAAGACTTGTTTTACAGAACAAGATGAATTTGTAGGTCAACCTACAAAGTACACCAAGCTTTGTTGGCTTTTGAACAAGCCAATGCAAATGTTACCTAAATAATCTGCTGTGGGGCAACCACGCACACAGCAATCCGTGGCGCGTCTGTGTTTTTTGTCTTGCTTGCGAAGCCATTCGCGTGCTCGCAGTCAGCGAGCCCCCGCTCTGTTGGCATCGACATGCGGCGTGGCTAGCATTTGGGACCAGGTGAGCTACACATGGCAAAGCTTGGAGGATACGCTTTTCCCTCCAAACCAAAAGAAACAAATCTTTGCTTGTCTTTGCTTCCTGCGCACAACATGACGGCTCTGGCTCGTGACATCATTGCAAGGTGAGAGCGAGTGAGCGGAGGCAAAGTCATTCTGACTTGCTTTTTTGTATGTGGCGATTCTCTTGAAACGCAAGCTCGCGAATTGCTGCGAATAATGATAATTGCGCTTTCAGCGTTTACTGTGGGGGCTGACCCATTAACAATCGCAAAGAGACTGCCTAATTGCTTGGCTGTGATCGCAAATGTCATTCTTGATGGGCAACGAGAGAACCGATCGAGCTCAAGGTTTGGCATGGGGTCGATGGAGTCTCTCTCGCCGACGTAAAAATTGAAGAGCAGCCCAAGTCCAGCTTCTCTTGACACACCTAGAAGCCTGCGGACTGCGAGTTAAAATCAAACTTGTTGGTCTTGTGCAAGAGCCTCATGTGAATCCAGATTTAGTTTATCTCATATTTCAGGAAAACAACTTGAAAAAAGTCGATGAAACTGTCAAACTGGAAACTTCAAACACTTGAGTCGACGACGTGCGCGGCACCAATCGAAAGCGTGGACCATACTGGTTCCAAGTCAAAGTGTCCGGCTGGTTATTAGGCGCGCAGCCGGGCCGCCTCGCCAAGAGACTTGCTGCAGACGACCGCAGCCGGCTGGCCCGGATTGGACGGAATGGCCGATCAGCAACCGAACTCACGGCCGAACTCACTTCAAAATCCGCGGCCACCAGCCGGAAAAAAAGCCCAACTGCAACCGCAAGTCCAAGCAGCTCGGGTCCGTCCGTCCGCCAAGCGTCGTCGCTCTTTCATTATCCGATTGGCCACGTCAAGAGCATCGTAAAAAACACACACACACACAGCACAACACAGCAGTCAAAATAAGAATGGAAATGATCTTCGCGCCCATGGACCACCAGCAGTTCGGCAAGGACGCGGCGCCCTGGCAGCACGCGGCTGAGCCGGCCACCGCGCGCCGCCTGCCGAGTCTCTTCCGCCATGTCGACCCCAGCAGCAGCCCGCTGCGCCTCGTGGGCATGAGCGACGTGCTCAACGCCGCGCGCCTGCCGTCCATCGGCTCGATGATCCGCCGCGACGACAGCCCGCGCGTCGACACCACATCCCCAGAACCCGCGTGTACGCCAGTCAACTCGATGAGCCCGGCGCAGAAGCATAGCATCGACCTGTTCAAGCAGTTGCGTGAGCTCCAGCCGTCGGCGCCGCTGGATGACGATGCGCGCAACCACCCCGAGTACGCGCTCGGCAACCTGCTCGCCGGCGCCGCGCTCAGTCAGCTCGCGTCCATCCAGGAGAAGCGCGAGGCCGCCGAGAGCCAGCAGCAGTTTGAGATCCACGACAAGATGCGCGCGCTCCTGCCGGCGATCCACACGAGCCACGACGACGCCAGTAGCAGCGACAAGTCATCTAAGCGCACGAACAGCGCCAAGCTGTGCGGTATGAGCGAGTGCCGCAAGCGCGCCAAGGCCGGCGGCTACTGCATCGCGCACGGCGGCGGCCTGCGGTGCTCGGAGGACGGGTGCCAGAAGCACGCGGTGAGCCTCGGCCTGTGCATCAGCCACGGCGGCGGCAAGCGCTGCACCATCGAGGGCTGCCTCAACGCCTCGCGCAAGAACGGCGTGTGCTGGTCGCACGGCGGCAAGCGCCTGTGCAAGCTTGACGGCTGTAATAAGGGCCCCAAGTCAGGCGGCTACTGCTGGTCGCACGGCGGCAAGATGAAGAAGTAATGTGCCATCGCCAAGTCCCGATCGCCCCACAGCAAGCAGCCTCAAGCTCGTATTTTAGTTTTTTATTTATGCATGAAGGAGCAAGAAGTAGTAGTAGTTTTTTGTCAAAGAGCATCGTTAGCATAGAAGAACGAATGGTAGGAAGGCGTCTGTCTCGCCTACTAAGTGGCGGGCGCCTTTTATTTATGATCGCAAGCCGATACAATATATTATGCGATTTGATTCCATCCACATGGCCTCCCTCCATTTTGGTGTCTTGTAGCGGGTGGTACTTGGTGTCGTGCGGCGAAACGCGGGGCGCCACAGAGGCATTTTCCATTCTCGTGCCATCCATATACAGTATTGTAAAAGGGATTTCGTCGCTTATGTAAAATGACTGCGGTACATAGGCGCTATGGTTGCCATATCCAGCCATGCAGCTTATCAAGACAGCCAATGTTTCTGCCTCGGTGTCACAGCCAACACTCACTACGTACTTGTTCCATTTCCATCCCCACCACACGAATATCCATCCAGTTCTCAACCCACGTCATCATCCGTCAGTCACAGATTGGCGGCATACAAACACCAAGTCAAATTCGATTTTGAGTCAGCCCTATCCGCTTGGATTCGTCAAAGTTCAACTAGGGGCGATGACACGCGCGACGCGGCCGATCCAATTAGTGAAACCGTCAAGCCAATCACATTTTTTAATTGTAAGTTTTCAGCCAATCATCAGAGGTTGTGAAACCAAGCAATGGCTATACCTATACATCTATATCCTATATAGCTATACATCTATACATCTATACATCTATACATCTATACATCTATACAGTGCTATACGCTAGCGTCTCCTGGGTCGGTTGTGTTGTCACACATTATCCACGTCTCGGTTCAGGAATATTAACCTGATTCCCTTTCGATAAATGGAGTCGCATACAAAACGGAAGGACGAACCCCCCGCCTCAAACAACTCGCTTTCAAACGGAATTACCCAGTTATACAGTCGGCACCCTTTCGATTAGAACAAACAAACAACAAACAACTATCAGCTATCATCAACTGTCATGGATACTAACGGATACTAACACAAACACACCACACACCACTACACACTGGATTATGAAGGCTTATGAAGGATTATGAAGGATTATGAACTTGTGCAGCTGGAAGCTGCTACCTATTACCTACTACTAAGATCTACTGAGTTCTACAGCCGTAATAGTCCTCGTCTTCGGTCGTCTGAGGCGTCGGAGGTTGTTCCCAAGGAGGAGGAGCTCGAGCCGCTTCAGCTCGCTCAGCGACAAGCGTTTGTTGAGACTCTTGGGCCATACGGGTTGCAGCGTCGGTAGCGTCCATAGCTTCTTGAACAACCACCGTCCAGCGAGGATCCGAGCGCTCCGGAACAGGAGCCTCGTGGGCTATACGCTGCGCTGTATGGTTGGTGTCGAGGGCAGCCTGAGCAACAGCTCGAGCCGCAATCCGGCGAGCCACCTTCACTGCAGCTTTCACGTTCGCCGCTATGACCCGTGCGGCCGACGCTTTGTGGGCCTCCTTCCACGAGCGGTTAAATCGTCGCACACCATCCCTTACGAATCACCCTCCAGTAAAGACGTAGAGTTCTTCATCATGGCGCAAGGCGGCCTTGCTTCAATTCAGCGAGCCTGGACGTGCATAGCACCACAATAAACCACAACTGAGAACACCACAACACATACACATTGCCATAAACTGGAGTACATACCCGCAGCTATTGTCGAGCCATCGAGAATGAAGACCTTCTTGTGCATCATCCGTTTGGAGTAGCGGATATCCAGGCCTCTCAAAGCCAGTTCTGGAATCTTGTTTCTCACGGCAATCCTGACACCTTGCGCGAGATCGGTGAAGAGCCTGACACGGCCCGGAGACGCTTGTGGGCCAACAGCACTACGTGTGCAATCTAAAGCAACACATACAATACATACACACAAAATTAGACTCCTAGCACACGTAAAGATCAGATATATGCAGGCAGCGATACGATAACTAACCTGTGGGTGTGTCATCAAGTACACACAGACATCGAGACTGATTCGTGTACTCCCGATAATAGAGAGATTTCGCAACCTGTCAAGTTTAAGATCTAGAACTGGAAACTGGATAATGACACCATCCGTACCACACTTTCGCCATTTTTCTAGAACCCCCTCCTGGAAATCAAGAAAAGGCTGCGATTTCTTGACAGTTTTCCAGGACAAGAGAGTGAGCAAGTGTAGGGCACAAAGAAAACAGAGGGTGGTGGAGAGCGGCTCGTTCTGGATGGAGCAGCCTGGGGTTTTTGCAGTCTGTCATTTTCGTTTCACCATGAGCGCCGCCATGGCTGACGACGAGCGTCCGCACAAGCCCCGCAAGCGCTTTGGCCCCGACGAAGACCTGCTGCTCGCCCGCGAGGTGAGCGCCAAGCTGCCGTACCGTGCTGGGTACGGCGAGGTGATGAATGCGTGGACCGCTGTCGCTGCTGCATTAGAAACCATACCATAATTTGGCATGACTTCTGTGACGACCAAGTCCTGCCACTCACGCTTCAAGGTCCTCATCAAGGCGCATCGCCACTCCAACCGAGAGTCGGCAAGGGCGTCTGGCGTCGCAGAAGATGTCACTGAGCTGACATGCGTGCTCGACGACCTCATCGAAGACTTTGACGACTTCGTCGAAGACGAAGCTGCAGCGAAGAAACAACACGAGCAGAGTGAGTGAGACATGGAGAACGCCGGCAGCGTTGCCCACACTCAAGCGATGCAGCGATTGAACGAACGGAGCGCGTCTGCCGCTTCACAAACAACAGGCGCAGCATGCAATACGCCATCTAAGAAGGCAGTCGATGCTAGCGTCGTGGAGGTCATCCACAAGCACACCGAGAAAGCTGCAGCTACTCAAGGGCTGTTGGTGCGGGACATGGAGCTCCGGAAGGAGCAATTTGAAGCGAAGATGGTGATCCTTCGCGAGGAGCGGCGCCTTGATCGAGAAGCGCGCGTGGAGGAAATGAAAATGACGCGTGTTGAGCGGGATACGGAGCGTCGTGAAGAGAGAGAGAATAGAAAGGATTTTATAAGAGAAATTCTCCAGCTGAAGAAGTAAGCTTAGCTTTAACTTGATCCTAGATATTCTTCGAGTGTCGGTGGCTCTAATCCGAAGAATACAATGGTTTGGTTCCTCCTACTCAATCATGACTTAATATTTGTGAACAGTACTGCACATCTAAACTGAACAGCAACTGGTGGCAAGAGAATTTTCTAGTTCTTTGCGTACTCGCAAAAAGCAAAAAGCTGCTTTACATGTGTGAAGCCCCACTCCACTGATACACGCACTGCGCTGAGTATTCTGTTGACCTTGGCCTGCTGGTTTGTCAGCGTAGCGCCCTTGAGTGGCGAGCAAATGCGATCACTTGTCAAGTACGCAGGGTTGCCGTATATGAGAAACAGATCGGTGGACAGCACTGCATGCTGATGGAGTAAATGAACCAGTTTGATCATGCGAAGAAGCGTTGTGTCATGGCGGCGCCCTTCAATCGGGCCGAAGAACGGCATGAAGATGCCATCCGGAGCCACGCAGCCTTGGTGCGACAAGCAGTGCCGTCGTTTGTGCCCACTGTAGCAGGCTTTTTGCAGATTTTCGCCTGGAGGCGCGGAAGACCTCTTCCCTGGGTGACTGATAAACTGCTTGGCCCCATCGATAAAGAGAGCGATCGTGTCGACAAGGTGGTCGGTCTTGGTGGCAACAGCGCGCTGGTAGTCTCTAACACGCTACTGCATCAAGGCCGAATTGAAGTACAGCAAGGTGCTCCACCGTTTCTCAACGAGCATAGCTAGTGGACACACATAACGGAACAGCATGTATCCAAGTAAATAAAGGTTTACTATTTGATATATAACATAAAAGAGCAATGCATACCTGTGTGAAGCACGATCCTGCAACACGAGGGCTCTGAGCGCCCAAAGGTCTTCCACAGCAGTGAGAGCCGGCAAGGGTAGACTAAGCGCATGAGAAGCATTGCGACAGCATCGGCAACCAGGCATCGATCGCGCGCGTCTGTGATGATGACGTCAAGTAACCAAAGAGCTGCAGCAATCTGCCGTATATCCGCTACCACAAAGCGAAAGTCGTGGAGCGCGTCCGCGTCGCGCACTTGGCCTAAGTCGAGGCGAACGTTGGGAATGAGCGGACGCTCAATGGGGGCCGGGCGCTGTGTACAATACCGCAGTATCTGCAGGAGCACGGAGGAGAATGAGTCAGAGAGCACTGCGGCGATAGTGGTCTGCATGGCCGTGTGTTGCTGGACTGCGTGAAAGTGCGAATGTGGGCGCTCGGTGAGACGCGCGTTCTGTTGATGAATGGCGTGTGTGAGCAAGCAAGTCAGGATGATAAAAAGTAAGAATGGTACCGGTGCGCACGACGTGCGCCACACGGCTGTCAACTTGAGATGTGTGTTTGCTGGAACTTGAATGTGCGAAATAAGGTTTTGAGCTGTCAAGTCCAGTTCCAGCCGATCTGATTTTTGTTTCTGGATTTTGAACTTGACAGGTTGCAAAATCTCTCTAATTTGGAGCAGATCAACCATAGTCTCCTGTGGCGCTTCATCCTTGGAGCTCGAAGAGCTGCTCTGAACTACCAGCTCCTTGGATGGTGGGCGTCTGCTTGTTCCCTTCCTATGGCGATCTGCCTGTGAAACCACCAGAGTGTCATTTGCTCGCGGTCGCAAGCTCGGTCGTAGAAAGAGGCGAGAGACGAAAGCGCAGCACCTGGCGAGTCCATGTGCTGGAGCTTGTACCCAGTAGCTCAAAGATGAGATTCAACAGCAATAATGTGCCTTGAATGAGGTTTGTGGCGTGGCTGCCAGCGAATGGGTGGCCACAACAGCTCGAAGACAACTCGTCTGCCCAGCGAGCAGCAAGATCGCATAGTGCTTCTGCGCGAGATGACCACAATGGCCGTACAGTCCACTGCGAACGACCCACCGGACTGCATCCACTCGGTAACATTAAGCGCTTGAAGATAGGCATTGGGCATTTGATTTGGAGGCATTTGGAGGCATTTCCGAGAAGGAGAAGTGAAGGAGAAGCAGTAGGCAGAAGGAAGCGAGCGATGGCAGAAGCAATGGAAGCAATAGAAGCAATGGCGTCGGCGGTGCCGCAGGTGGTCTACCGCCCCTTAACGGACGGCATGTTCCTCCTTGCGGTGGCGGTTCTCCAGCTCACCCGACAATGTCGAAGGAGCGCATCGCGAACTCCCTGGGGTGCCGTCCATGCACGCTCTGCAAGCGTCTAGTGAGACATCAGCGATACTAGCAGCAGCGGAACGCGGATGAGGCCGCCGCTGCGACAGCTGCCATGGTGGCAGTGCTGCGCGAGTCTACCAACGACTACGAATTTCGCGGCGGCAGCAGCGAATGGTCTGAGGGCACCGAGCCCGAGTCCTACCAGCGCACCTTGGAGTTCCCACCCAGACTCCCGTGCCCCACCCTGTTCACACCCAACGCACGCTGTCGGGACGACGAGTGCCCCTATCGGCATTCCAAAATTGGTATTCGCCACGCTCGTACTGGTCAGGCTTGTGTCCGTGACCTGCATGCTCAAGCGCAGCTTCGGCGTCTTGAGCGTCGACGTTTTCTCGCGTTCACCGCACTCGAGAACGACTTCAGTAGTGCGTCCACCAGTGCAGCTTCCGTCTTGTGGATCTTCGCCTGCTATGTCACATCCGAAGATCCAGTCACACGTTCAGACTCGACTTGGTGAACGCCGCCCAAGCCTAAACGCACAGCACGATCAATACTCATAGCTGCTGGCAGCCTCCATAGTCAGTATTCGCTTGTTGCTCTATGCTTGTGTTGTCGGGACGAAGGTGAAGTTGACTCCGGACATGCTGCTGTCGCATCCTGTTCGTGATCACAGCCTGCATGCCCTTTTTGCAGTTCCACTTGCTTCTCTTCTGATATCGCTCCTCTGCTGGGGTCTACCAAGAGCTGGCTGTTTAAAGTGTATTTCTTCAGTGAACACTTGGCGCTGGCAATCTATTTTGCTTGTAGGGTTAGAGCCACACGGATTCGCCCGTGCGCGCGTTGTAGAGGTACGCGCGCTGGTACTCGTCGCTCCAGAACTGCTGCTGCTCGGCTGTATCCTCCTGTCCATCTTTCGCCTTCTCGCTTGCATTATCCGTCGACGAACTCGCTGTTGGCAAGCTGGCACCACCACCACCAATTGTGTCCACCTCGAGAGAGCCAGTTGTGCTTGAACCTTGTCCACTTGATGTGGACGCTACACCACTTGTTGTCGCACTCAAGTGGACACCTGGACTTGTCACAACGCCGTTCTTCTTCCTCTTTGCGTCCTCTTGTAGCAGCTGCTGCTGTTTCTTCGTGCGCTCGTCCAGAAAGCCGTGGATGATCTTGCGCTGCTCGCGCTTGCGCATCTCCTGGCGCATCATGATTTTATATCTCTGCAACAACAGTTTCCCATTGCGCTTGTCGACAAACCGGTGAAACATCCGCTGGATGCGCGATGATGCATCTTGTTCACGTTCAAACTGGAGCTGCTGCGCCACCAGAAGCTGCTTGAGCGACGCGAGATCCATGCCACCACCATTACGCAACCTGGTGATATTTCGCACTCCATCACCCTGGCCAAACTCCGTTAAAAGAACTTGTTTCCGGCCGTGGAACGCACACCAGAGTTTCCAGATCCTCGCCACGGCTGCCTTCCGCCTTGGGAGCTCTTCATACAGCACTCGGAAGGCCACGACACACCAACTGTCCCTCTTGCTGCGTCGGAACTGCCGCTGGATGCTGATCGCAGCTCGCACAAAGCCCGCGAGCTCTTGGATCAGACGCAGCGACGCAGCAGTCGCATTCTCAGCTTGTCGACTCTTAAAATGTCGCCAACAGTGTTGGATTTGTCGAACTGCTGCATTCCGCACTTGCTGGTGGTGATTCTCCATTGTATTGTACACAACACAGTGCCACTTTGCCATGCACACAACTCGCCTGAGAAACCTTTGAAGCCTGGTGGCCGCAGCAATTCGCCTCGCTTTCCAGACCGTGTACTTGACGTGTTTGCGCCACGAGCTCTGGATGACCGACACGGCGCTCTTCACAATCTCCACGTGGTAGCGAGCTCGGAAACAAGCGGCATCACCTCCTTTATCACCAGCAAACTCGCGATCGCAGTTGCAGGCGCGCAAATACATGGGCCGCGCTGATCTTTGCATCATCCTGCGGAACTTGACGCGCTCGCGGTTGCGCTTGAACGTGCGCTGCAGGCAACAGGCCGCGGTGGATTGGCTCAGTTGCTCCATTTTACGCATACGTTGGTCACACTCTCGCCTTTGAAAGCTTCGCCAACAGGTTTGTATCCTTCTTGCAGCACTGTGGCACTTTTTCACGTGACGTCGACAGAGAAAGCCCGTTGCATGGCTCTGGATGACTGCGACTGCGGCCAGATACTCGACTTGGTCGACCAGCAAGCCAATGTACACGAGCGGAAGGGTACTGTGCTTCCAGTGAGCATAGCTGCGCCAGGATAGCTGGATCGTTCGCGCCTTGTGGGATTCATAGGCGTTCGTGACCATAGCCGACAGGTTGGCTTGCTGTCTGTTGAGGTACCGTCGGCCCAGGCGCTGGATCTTCAGCGCCGCAATGTGCTCACGCTGCCGTCTTTGCTTTAACTGGTAACTGCGCAGAGTCGCTTGGATTCGCCGGGCTGCACGTAGGGATATCTGCAGAGCGCGAACGTGAATGTGGGTCTGGAAGGCTCGCTGGATCTTCCTGGCTTGCTCGTGCATCTCTTCCAGAGCCTGTTGTAGGTTTAGCGCTGTCTGTTGCTCATGCTGCCTGCGCTGGTTATGGTAGAACCGCTGGATACTGATACACGCGGCCAGTGTCTCTTGGGTTTGGCTCTCAGCCATCCACGCCCTCCAATAGCGAAACCTGGTGCCAATGAGACCGAGTGACATGTCCTGAAAGAGCCTGATGATGCGATGCGATGCGCGCAGTTGGAGCAGTTCTTGCTGCTTTTCCTGGGCGATGACGCGTTTCCACTTGAGCCAGCGACTGCGAAGCTCTGCGCGCGTGAAGTGTGAGAGGCTCGTGGTCGCAAAGAGCCGCTGGCGAAGCTGCAGTGAGCATTTGGCGGTCGCGAGCTTGAGCACCGGAAGATGCTGGTGGATCCACTGGATCTCGCGCTGCAGCTTGTCGTCGAACTCGTGCTTCGGCAGTGCTTGGTCTGGATCTGTACGAACCTGAGCGTGTTGCTTGTGGAGACCTTGGACCTCACTGTGAAGATCCCGAGCGCTTCCGGTCTGATTCCCAATGGCCATTAACCTTGCTGCTGCTGGTGAGCTGACTGCGTGCTGTGAGTCGCTATCATGTCGGATTGATGGCGAAGGTGGTGATACGGCAATTGGCTGTAGCTTCTTGGTGTAGTACTTCCTTCGCAGCTCAGCCTTGGATGGACGGTGTCGAGTCACGTCGGTCTGGCGTCGTGGGATGGCTGCAGCTGGACTCGCCTGCTTATGAGTAGCGACGGTGAACCGCGGATCGTATGGACTGATGGCGGCTGCGTTACCTTCTGCGTCATCGTCGTGATCTTGCTGGCTCGAGCGCTGTCGCCGTCGCTCTTTCTCAGTGGACCGTGGGGTGCTGAGGATGCACTGCAGCGTCGCCGCTGTGAGGATCCCAGGGCTAACATCGGTGCTGCTGCATGAAGCGGCTGTCACACGTGTCTTCACTGGACCACGCGCTCGAGCGCTAGTGCTGCTGTGCGGCATTGCGCGTATCCATCTCTCCAGCAGAATCAGCTCACTAAAAGCAGTTTCGCTCTGCGTTGATGTCTTTTAATAGCGCACGAGGGCCACCGAGCGAGCTCTGTTGGACGAGGCTTTACCAGATCCATGCGTTCGCTGCTTCTTGTGCGCACTAGAGGCCGCCACATAGCGCCACAGCGTTGTGCAGCGCTGTCGCCGTGGCCACATTGCGAGCAGCTCCAATATCAACAGCGGTACAGTGTACCATCACAAGTGGTACATCCATTTTTTCTACCAATCAAATATCGTACTTCCAATTTTAAGCCAATCAACGACGCGTCAGTGGTGCCCAGCCATCCAAGTGTGTCGCTTCATTCACAACTCGCTGGTGGCGTCCAAGTAAACAAGCACCAAGACAAGCAGGACCAAGAGAGACACAGAGAGAATGGCGCAGGTTGTGAGCGGGTACCACGCGATCGCGCTCCCTCTCGCGCACAGTGCGTTTCGGCGCTACATCTACGTGAAGAAGCACAATGTGAAGGAGAGCGAGCTGAGCGGCGAGTCACTGCTCGCGGCCGAGCGCACGGCCTACGTCGTCAACTTGCCAGCGAACGCCGACGACGAGTGGCTGCGCGCGCGCCTCGAGCCGGCTGTGGGCGCGATCCAGCACATCGTGGCCGGCAGTGGCATCAAGTCTAACAATAGTACCAGCAGCTCAAGCGACGCGCTGTCGGCCAAGACCGCGCATGTCGTGTTCAAATCCAAGGACGCGCTCAAGAAAGTGCTGCAGGTGGCGCAATTGGAGCTCAATGATGGTGTTGAGGACGAAAACCCAGCGGCTTTGAAGACGGGCCTGCAGGCGTACCTGGACCAGTACCGAGCCAACAAGCCCGGGCTCGCGGCCGTCAAGGCGATCGCGGACCAGTACATGGCCAAGTTCGATGCCGACGAGCACGAGGTTTGTTGGGAAATATTGTTTGGAAATGTTTTATTTATTTTTATTATTGCAAGGTGCTGGCTGCTCTGTATGACATCTTGATGCTAACCTGTTTTGTAATATATATTTTTTTAATTTACAGGACTTTCGACAGCGCGAGGAGCTCAAGGCCCAGGTGGACGACGACGGCTTCAAGACCGTCGTGAATACGAAGAAGCGCACGTTGGCCGCCGCCGAGGACCTCGGTCGCCCGGCCAAGAAGCAGAAAGCCAAGGAGATGGAGAACTTCTACCGCTTCCAGATGCGCGAGCGCAAGCGCGACCGTGAGTCTCCATTGGAATCTTGATGTACGAGTGTTGTAGTGGGATTCTAATTTGTTGTGGTATGTATTTTTTTATTATTTGTTGCAGAACTGAAAACGCTCCGTGAGCGCTTTGAGGAAGACCGGGAAATGGTCGAGAAGCTCAAGAAGGCCAACCGATTTAAACCCGAGTAAATAGAACCAAGCCGTCGCGGCTGTTGCGTGTGAACTCATTGCGTTTGCCATGCTATAGTATTTACTGAGCCCTGCAGCTTCGTTTGACCCATTCAGTCCGCCCTCAAAGGCGTTACTAGTATTCTTTTTCCACATAGGTAGCGTGACTCGTGCGGTCGTCAGCCTCGAGACTTTCATCGTCCTGGGCCTATGTATGTATGAACAGCGACTTGTCCGTCGAAGGTGCCGAGCCAGGTTAAAGAGTGGCGATGAGCAGCTCAGCCTTGTCTGAGTCCAGACCACTCGGCTTGCTGACCGCATTTGCGAAGCAGTTTGACGACCACGTTGCGGACGCGAGCAGGTTGGGCATGGACAGGAGCAGAACACAAGTCAACCAACAGAGTTGATAATAGCCTATAACACAGGGACAAGAACATGGCGCCCACGAAGTTCGCCGCCTGGCTTGCTCGAAGTCACCACCTTTATATTGTAGCATCAGGCTAAATAAAGAGAGCGGCGCAGCTCGAAGAGCCATACATCCCAACAATACACTCCTACTCATCATCATTGGCCAGCCGACAGGGTTCACGTGCAACTCAAGAGGAATCATTGACATTTCAGGAATATAAGAACAGGAAGAGATGGAATAATGGAGCCTCAAGTCATGGCGCTTTCTTCATTTGCATTAAAACGAAGCTAGTTCCACAACGCCGCCGCAGTCATGATCACAAGAGCTACGAATCGCTTAGTTCTCCGCTGGCATGGAGCGCAGAATGTCCGAGTCACCGGCATCGAGGATGCACATCACCGACACGCGGAAGAACTTACCGCAAGCGGTACCGAGGTCGTTGTTGGTGCCCGCGAAGTGGTGGACACCGGTCTTGGCGAGCATCGAGTAGTACTCGACCTCCGACTTGCGCAGAGGCTGGGTGTTGGAGCCGATGAGCACAAGCTTGGCTGTAAAATGATAGCATTATAGAAAGAGATAGAGAAACCGCATGTTAGAGAGCTGAACAGCACGACCAGTAGCTGAGGTGACACAGTGGTAAATGGACGTACCTTTGCCGGAGCGAAGCGCCTTGAGGGTCTGCTTGTAGCCGAGCGCGACCTTACCGGAGCGCATCACCAACTGCAGACGCGAGTTGATGTTTTCCATGGATTTCTTCTGCTCGGCAACAAGGACAAGCAAAGCACAACAATAAGGTGAGTATCAAACGCACAGCGCAGCAGTGCAATGATGGACAAAGTCCACCACGACGAGCGAGCGCGTGCGGGAGTGCAAAGTGGCGAACGAGCCGTGCTCTCTCAATATTCAAATCGTTCGTTTGGGGGCAAACCAAATGGCCGTGGAAGAGTGGCTCACGCCGCGCATTCTCAATCCCAGACGCCAACGACAGCAGCAGCAGCACGCGTCCAGAGACACATGCACTCCACACGCCACACGTCGTCGCCCGAGAGAGAGGCCTCTTCCATTGTCTGAGCGACAGAACCTCGTCCACCGGATGGAAGAAGAGATTGAGAGGCAAACGCACGCGCACTCAGCACTCACACACACGCGCACGGGTCGCAGTGAGGAGGCAGGCAGCAGCAGCAGCAGGGGGGTCTCTTCCATACCGACTTCTTAGAGGCAACCATTTTGTCTTGATGTTCTTGTTTCTCAGCGGGTGATAGTGCTCCACAGAACCAAAAGTGAGCGGCTCCACGGCCGCATCGGCTGCTTGCTTCATCAAGGGCTGCGAGCCAATAGTTTGCCACCAACCAAAAAGTGCCGAGTTGCTGGAATAGGGTGGAAACATACCCTAAATAGGCAACAAGAAAGTAAGGTGGCTCACACTAAGAATTGCATCTCGTGATAAACGGTAACCGGATATGAAATAGTTATTGACTTTTATGTGATTAAATTGATTTTTATGTTTTGATTTAATATTTGTCGCACAAGGTGTGAGGCCAACAAAGCGTAACTTTGCTTGCCTTGGCCTCTGAAGGCTCTACGCAGCTTCAGCAGCGAGGCTTGTGCTGCACGCCCTTGTATCCGGCTTCGTCATTGGATAGCACTCTGGTGCACTCCATTCCTGCACAACATCATCACCAGTACAGTAACCCAACCTCCAGTCAGTCAGGCTCGATGATAATATCCACAATGCTATTGTAATAATTAGAATACTCACTGGAAGGATCGGACCCAGGTCGTGGTCTTCAAAGTCCCAGCTCAGGTACTTGTGCACCTTCGGGATCACGTGCTCGACGACGTAGAGCGCCGTCGCGAACAGCTCGTTCAGCAGGGCGGCTCCGCCTTGTGCATGAGGGGCGGCTGACAGCATCTTGGAGTTGGTGTGGTTGGTGATATTCGTGCTCTTGGGAGTAGATTGGTTAATGAGGAAGGACTGCGGCAGCGTTCAAGAGCTTCGAGTAGCGAGGGCTCTGAAGACAGGCCTGTGGCGATATGAGCGCATCTTGCGATAGCTATTACTCAGTGGGCGTCTCTCTATGTGCTTTCTCTCGAAATCTCGAAGCGAAGCAGTCTCAGTGATGCCATCGGTTTTCCTCGCGTAACGTCATGGGCTCAGCTCAACTCTTTCCAGTTATAGCCAATCAAATCCGAACTTTCAATATTTTAGCCAATCAGCACAATACCATGTCTCTTTTTTGCCCAATTGACGGATAAGAAGAGTGACACCCCGCTGTGGGCTGCCACTTCAACTTCAGGTCTGCAAGGACACGCCGCACGTCTTGCCCTGACTGAGCTCATCGCCCCACCTCGATGGTGTCATTTGGTCCGAAGAGCTGATCGAAGGCTGACAATGAACAAGGAAACCCATACGCCTCAACCAGATAGAATTAATTATCTGGAGTATTGGGAAAAGGCACAAATGTGCAGTTTGTAGTTCCAAGTAGTTCCAAGTAGTTCCAAGCAGGTAAACCGGCCCCACAATTAAAAAAATTGTAAACTACACACCTTGACTGAAGCCGCACATGTGTTTGCTCAAATGAGTTGTGGTTTATCAAATAGGCTTCCGGATTGACTCGAAGGCTTGAGAAATCTGTCTCGATTCAAAAAAGAGACTGCTCACATTTCCCAATTGCCCCTCAAGGACTCAAGCCTCCTCACCGTATCCAGCTAACAGCACAGCCTTGTCCCCCAAGTCATGAAGACCAGCAGCCACACCCCAACGACTTCCAGACGCTTGTCCAAGGCGCTTGTGTGTAAAGCGCTCGTGGCGACGGCCGAGTTCCTCGTCCCGCCGCTCAAGAAGGCTCTGCAGTGGAAGCCCAGCGAGCTGGACGCGGTCTTCTCGGTGAGTTCATAACCCTTTTTTGGCTCGCTGTGTTCCTTTATGATGGCCTTGAATTTAAGAAAAAAACTACTACGCGCTCTGTCACTTGCGCAGGAACCGCTCCATCCAACGGTGACCTCATCGCCAAAGCTTGAGGCACGACCAACAGCAGGTATCCCACCGTCCAATATAAAGAAACAGCAGTTGATGACAAGTTTAGGAAAGATCGCCCAAGTAGATCTGTTCAGGCAACAGCAGGAGCAGCAACCGCTGATGTCTCGACTCTCAGAGCGAACCGGCTGAGGAATCAAGTCACTAAGGACGCCACAGGATCTCAAAGGAAAAGAGCCTGTGTCTTCAGATCGTATTTGCATTTGAAATAGACACCACCATTGGTCGCAATATTAAAAAAAATCACGCTGTTGAAGTACATGTAGTGCACTACATAAACGGTCATCTCCAAGGAGGACGTCCTCGCTTGAAACCCCACAAGCCCACCACCACCACACAACGTGCGTAATTATATAGGCTCACTCCATTTCACTCACAAGCTCTGGTCCAAGAAGACCACTGTGGTTCAAATCGAAAGAATCCCAAGTGTAGTCATCAGACTTAATGTGTACTTTAAAGTTTCTGTTGATCCTCGTCCGTTATGCTCGCTGCAAAGTGGAGTACCAGCGACCAGGAGGTCGCCTGCAACGAGCGTAACTTTATTACGGACGCGCACCTCGTAAGCACAGCGTAGAGCCCAAAAATGATATTATTTTTAAATTTAAAAAATAGGAATTAGAATTTAGCAGGGCTGCTTAGTTTTTGAGAGTAAGAGAGAAAACACCACGAGTACTGGTTTTCAAAATGATTATTGGTAGGCTTTTTCGTGGTCTCCGGATCACGTGTGTGTTTTTGCTGCTCAAAATTTTATCGTGAGTGGCTCCGCCATACAAATGCAATCCACTAAAAGTCATTTTTCATGAAAACCAAATCTGAGTTGACAGAATAATAAATCGGGTGAATCCATTTTCACACTGGATTTAAAAGTTTCTAGCATCATATCGGTGAATCGCAAACAGAAGGCCCATATATGGGGCTCTTACAATAATAACAAACGATTAACTCACTAAAACTTACTGGGCCAAGTCAAAGCTCTCCAACCAACATGTCATTCTCAAATTCACTCCAAGCTCGCACATTATTTTCTCCCAAGCTTCGACAGCTAACCTCCCCAAATTCCCCTCCAGCTCTACGACCATGATCTCAAACGCCACACGCCCATCCATTCGCAAATCAATTTGCAAAGCTTTGGCTGCGACTGCCGAGTTCCTCTACCTCCACTCAAGAGAGCGACCAAGTGGACTCCCAACGACTTTGACCCCATGCTTCCGGTACAAATTTCATCTTTTTTAATTGTGGCCCAGCCAACCGATTTCCATTGCTCATCTTTAAAAAGTACTAACCTTATGGTATCTTGTATATAATTAGCCACAGAAATGGTACTTGGCGACATCTACATCGTCTCGTCAGAGCGGCAAACGGGCGTCTTCATTGATATATACCATGCTCACAATTTCGACTCCTATCGAGACAAGAAGTGTGACGATGACGCTTCCTTCGTCGGCAGATATGAAGAAGCGCCTGCTATCTGCGTACAGCATTGAATTGGATGTGATCCAGTACCAGACGTCCTCGTTATCGTCCTCCTCTCAACTGGCGCCAGTCAGCGTCGTCGCCTGAGCTCAACATGAGAAATATCGTCTTCCGAATTGCTATCATAGCCAGGTTTTGCCAGCCGCACAGCATGTAGAAGAACGAATTCTACCGCTGTATATCCCCAACTCGCCATATATTCTTGTACAGTTCACGTGGCGCTTATCAAATACCATTTTTATTATCACATGTGAGCTGTGTTGTTGTTTGCCTGTCACCATGATTTAATAGCACTGCTCATGACACAAGCTGTTCGCTGCTGTCATCTTCGCTCAAAGCACGACAGCAGATCCAAAAAGTATAAGAGTCAGAAGCTCCCGAAAGTCAAACTTACGAGAACCAATTTCCGAAACCAAGCAACCTACTCTCAGATTTACGATTTTGAATCTGACACGTGACGCGCACAGTCTCGGAACGCATCAGCGAACAGCATGAGCTGCAAAATGATTCTTCCAGTATTGCTTCATTCATCCCGAGCCCACCATCCTCTTCCAACCGCGTGCAACCCATCAAGATCATGACTTGATAAGTGGATAAAAATGTCTTTTCTGACAACTTCAGAAACCAAAGTGAAGTTGAAGTGGCCTGTCGACCAGCGAAACGTCAGCCACTTTTAAGATCTTGTGATTGGCAAAGGCTGAAAACGAGGTTCGCTGGCTAGGATTCGCTGCCATGCTAGATAAGCCGCGTAATCACGTGAGAAGCTCACGCTATCGCTCTGTATATACTTCTAGTAGTTTTGAATCCTCTGACTTGATCATCACCTGTGACGCACGTGGGTGGACTCGCGTCTTTTAGAGCGAGCTGCTATCTCTTGCATTCGTATTATATCGCTTGGATTTCATACGGGCCCCAAGGACTGAGCCCATTCACGGTCTGGAGTCCAATGAGCGGCTGCTGCGTCGCCGTGGTCACTCTCGAAGCTCAGGGTCGGCATTTTGATCCGGGTTGATTGGCGGCCGTCCAGACATCCACGCGAGAAGGCATCGAGAGGTGAGGAAAGTCCACATGGATGCCGTCCAAACTCACGCTCATTTCCTGCGTCTGTCGCTTGAAACTGAACCAAGCGCCGTTGGTGAATGGCTGCGTTCTTTGGATTGCGTTTCGGAGGCCACCACTGACTCATGCTATCATAATTCAGCTGCATTACTAGAATATACATAGAGCCAAATTAACCAACATCTCAGTCTCGAACTCGCGCGCCCACACGCAAGTCTCGCTCTCGAAAGATAATTTAGTGACCCTGAGGATGACGAGCTCCAAACCCCAGCGAACCGCTCTCTCGGAACTCTGCACGGCTATCGACGACGTACTTGGCGACTTGTGCGAGGAGATCGTGTCGCTCGCTGAGTCACTGGTACCGCAGCTCCAGCGATACTTGGAGTGGGAAGTCGACAGCTTTGGTCCGATTATACCGGTAAGTCGACGAGCTATAGTATCGGAGGCGACCAAATGTGCTGATCTCATAATTATATGTGTGTTGATTATGCGGATGAAGGAATGGTGTCCAGCACCTCTGTCATCTTTAAAGACTGGGGCCCCCAGTATTTCCTGCACGGACCAGCCGATCGCTCCAGTCTCGTTGTCTAATTTCAAGATCCTGGCTTCGAGCTCAGCCCCCGGAGCGTAGTGTACTCACAAAGTCCCTGTGCCAGAGCGATCCACTCTATGAATAACAATCGTGTTGTCTTCCCCTGTCTACTTTACTAGCCGTTGTGGACTTCCATGCTATAATATTAAATCTTTATTCTGTGCAATCGAAGCATGACTCCTCGGATTCCATGTTTTTTTGTCAAGCTGTTGAATTTAATTTGCTAGAAAATCGGCTATGGATGAAAAATATATGTCGCCCAAAACAGCCTTTGCATTAATTGAGTGGATGCACGCATGATTCAGACACGTCACTCGTACCGGGAATCAATGGAGAAAGGTTTCCCTGGGTCTATGGTGGCGGTGCCGCCGAGTCGATGATGACAAACATCCTCTACAAAATCTGACTGGTGTTATTAAGTTTCGAGTAATATTATTGGTTAGAAATGCTCGTGATTTTTATAATTGGTCAATAATTGAGGCGACAAAGATTCGCAGATCTGATTTGGTAAAAATGGCCATGTCTCATTCATGTCAGCGATGTCATTCCCAATTTCCGCGACCTTTGGTTGATGTCATCACCAAAGGTGAAGGTGATGACATCCCAAATGATTCGACCTGTTGACTAAAACGAATGTCTCGCGCGCATTTCTCTTTCGCCTCGCTGAATTATTCACCTTGTCGCCTAAACCAAACTCCAGCCCACCAACTCGCCTTGACGGCACCGCTTCGCTCTCTCACTCACTTTCAAATTCGCCAACAAGCACCGAACAACCTAAGCAATTAATCTCAACCAAGCAACTCAACCATGACGATTGCCTACACGCCAGTGCCAGAAGCCTCAATCAGCGCCAAAATCTGCACTGCGCTCGTGCACACGGTCGAGTTCCTCATCCCGCCACTCAAGAAGTCCCTGCAATGGGAGCCGAGCGACTTTGGCGAGATCCTGCCGGTGAGTTTTTATTTATTTATTTGCTCATATATATATCATGGACGTGGCTGACCTGTTTGGTTATTGAAATGCTGAATATATTAGGACTGGTATGTGAACCCACACTCAAAGCACAGCGAAGCATCAGGCGCCACCAAGGTATCGAAGACGCCAACGACCGCTGCTGCTGACACGGAGTCGCTGCAACACCAGCAGCACGTTGCCTCTAAGGCCGCATAATCAACCATTTAGCCAGCCGTATCATACATTTCTTATTATTTGCCGCGACAATCACAATATACTCCAACATTTCCAGTCATTTATTACTAGTTGACCATTTCAGTCTTGTTTGAGTGCTAGCTGACATGCATCTCGCATCAACCACACTGGACCTGCGTTCTCAAAGCGATATTGATCAAGCGGACGCCTTGACGTCATTGGGTCATGTGGAAAGCCTGGAAATCGTGAGCACTGTACACTGTACTGGGTGCGAATCGCGATCTTAAAACGGACGTGCTTGTGTCTCAGATTCCAACGTCCCTACTATTGGCTGAAAATCTACTGATGTATATGGTTTGATTGGATTAAAACATATAGTCAGGTTTAATTGGCTAATAATCAGGATTCAGTTGTGCCACACGCGTCACGTCACATTCGAGAGTAATGGTCTGTAGCCATTTCCAAGAGAAACACGCAATGTCGACATGACAAGCGCAAAGACACAACGCACGCGCTGCAAAGAGCTGCGTTTCCCGTTGGTCTCTCGGTTATTCACGCACGTGCGAGAATAATGTCTACTGCTTCGCTGATGGAGAGATCCAGTAACGAGCCTGTGCTCCAGTGCTCGATACCTAAGGTCTGATTGAGCAGCTCCATCAATCGCAGAATCCAATTCACCACCTTCAACAGAAGCAACAAGCAACCAAAGACAAAGACAATGCTGATTCACCCACTGGAACTCGGCGACGCCCTCGTAGGCCACATCGTGGAGACGTTCATGTGGCTCGTGGAGCACGTGATCCCAAAGGTGCACAAGTACCTGAGCTACGACGGTGACGGCATGGACCTGGGTCCAATCATTCCGGTACACTCTCGCACTATTATATCTCCATTGCTCATCAGAGCGAGAGCTAATCTGTTGATCTTATTGACTGATGAACAGGAACTGAGCGCGCCGGCATCCTATCACATGATGAAGACAAGCCCAAGCGGAAGTCTGCCTCACGCCACGATGGCTTAGCTCACCATTCGCCATCACGAGACGCTTTAGAAGCCAATAGGGTCACGAGACCCAAAGCAAAAAAAAGTCACGTGTATATTATTGTATTTAGTAGTAGAGATCCACTGCCACCTCGTTGACAATGGCTTGTCGAAATAATAAAACATGTTAAAACTATCAGTTCTTGACGATCGCAAACTCGTCCAGCACGTCGCCCGTGGCCGTGGCCACGAAGCTCCACGTGAGCGAGTTGCGACTCACCCTGAGCTTGGAGATCCCGTAGTTCTTGGCGTCCATCACGACGTTCCATGGGGAGCTGGCCACCGCGAGCTTCTCGTGGCCCTCGGTGTTGCCCGCCGCGCCGCTCGTGATGTACACTGGCGCCTTGGGGTTCGCGTACGTTTTGGCATCGCGTGAGACGCCGTCGAGCACGGCCAGGTTGCGCGCGATCGGGTACTGGCGCTCGTACGCATGCACGTGGCCGGCAACGACCACGTCCACGTTGTACTTGATAAAGAGCTCTTCAAAGCCCCGCTGGACAGGCAAAGCTTCCCCACTGGGCACGCCCTGCTCGTCGCACTTGTCGAGCGTGTACATGGCGCGGTGCATGCCGACAATGAGCCAGGGCACGCTGGCGCGGTTCGCGTTCGCCTTCTTCAGATCGGCTTCGAGCCACGCGAGCTGGTCACCAAAGCCGCCGTATTTACGGCCTAGAAATGAATTCGCCGGAGCGCCAGTGTAGTCGGTCTCGGACGAGATGGACGTGAAGTGCACGGGCCCGTACTCGAAGGCGTACCACATGTTTTTGACGCCGCCGCTCTCGCGCGATGGCATCTTGAAGCGCGCGTTGAATGCCGAGTAGTTGCCCAGCGCGGCCTTCTTTGAGCTCGAGGTAGCGCACACGGGCGAGTGGCACTCGGCCTCGTGGTTGCCCACGAGCACCATGTAGGGTGTCTGCTGCATGAGCGACGCGAGCGAGTTCATCCAGCGGTTGTACGTCTCCTCGTAGAAGAACCCGATAGCTTCTGATACGCTCAGGAACGCATTGTCCGCGTACGACACGTCGCCGATATGGTACACAAAGTCCACGGTATCTGAGAGCTTGGTCGTCACGTATTTCAGCGTCTCCTGGGCATTTGCGTCCGCGCCAAAGTCCCCGTAGACGGCGATATCAAACGTCGCGTTTGTATCAACCGCTCGGGCGGTTGTGAAGTGGGTTGGTAGCGAGCTTGAGCTCTGGAAGTCCGGCTGGGAGAGCGAACCGACCTTGTAAAAGTACTTTGTGAACGGCGTGAGCTTGGTGGCAGTCGCGTGGTACGAGTACAGTGCGTACTTGCCCTTGTCCTCTTCGTAGTAGGTCGTGATCTGGACGGGGGCCTCTGAGAGCTTGAGCGTGGCTGGTGACGCGCCGATCCACACGCGCGGGTCGCTCACAGGCGAGTACGTGGTCCAGGAGACCGTCATGGCCGTCCCGGCGCTCTCGCCCGCGTACGCCAGATGGAGCTGCTGGGGCAACATGCCCACCTTCGAAATGTCGACGCGACAGGACTGGTCGAAACTCAGATCGCCAAGCTTGAACTGGAAGGAGCAGAACCCAGCGGGCTGACACGAAAACTTGCTGGTCTTGTAAACACACGCGCTGTCGTCCACAGCAGCGACATCTGACGACGTTGACGAAGTCTCGTGGTGAGCCCGGGTCTTCGCAAAAGAGAGCGTTTGAGCCGATGCGCAGCCTCGATCACTGGCGCCGAGTAGGCCGCAAGCAGCAGCGAGCACGGCGAGCGCATAGTGAAGTTGTAAGCACATGCGACTGGGCCTGACGATGGGCGGCGCTGGTCTGTTGAACGCTGGAAATGGAGGACTGGAGCTGTTGAGAGCGAATCCGAGAATGAGATTTGTGAGAAATCGCCGCAGTCGAGGCTGGAGAATGCAATGAGAGAGATGCCTGGAGGCTGATATCTTTTGTATTGCAAAGCATCAGTGGAACACCTTAAAAAAAGTCAGCCTGGGTTCATTTTCTAACGATGGTTGGTTCTTAAGTATCTCCTGAAAAATATATGAGCTCTGATTTGTTTTCTTCAGAGGTGGGGCCGGTGAAAAAGGGTTTGCGTTCCGTTTTGCCATCGCGCTGCTTTACAATTAAAAAAAACGACGATCACCTACTTCATCACTTCGCCACCGAGCCCATGCACTTTTGAGTGAAGTCTTCACGTCCAAATGCGAAGTCAAAATTCACCATCAACTTGATGACGCTGCTGAGAATCGGACAAGCGAATCGAAATAAAAGCCACTTCCATGATCGTTGTTGATACTTTGAAGGAGCGATAGCGCTTGAAGATCCTCGGACCTCTTGGATATGAACCTCTCCAGCCGCCGGCCGTAGTGTAACTCGGAAAAAATATCAGCATCTAAAAATCCAGCAAAGCAACAACGTTGTCGCTTCAAAAGTGATGCGAACCAATCAGCTTTTATTTTGAACGCGTGGACAAAACTTAATCGACTTGGACTGGAGGCCTGGGCCATGCATGGTGCATCAGGCAAGACTCACGGGCTGGGCATGGAGGTTATGGACCGAAGCACTCACGATCAAACATTGATCAGCAAGAATCAGTATCGACAACATTTCGAATCTTTTACAATAAAAACTCATCAGCACCTGAGCTTGCGCCATGCAAGCAAACTGTATCCAAAATGATTTTTAAAAAAATTGAACGCCTTAACTCTGAATAAACTAGCCTCCAATCTCTTAACCACTTACAATTATTGTGGTCGTCAACCCACCACCGCCGTCTCTGCTCAGCACTCTGCGATCGCTCGCATCCAGACCCACTAACTCAATCAAGTGCTGCCCTTCCCCAAGTCCTCGCAGCAGCAGGTTGCCATCGCCAATGTGCTGCTTCTCAAATCTCCACTCTCCATCGACCACCACGTCCAGCTTTTTCACATTCGAGGCTCTGTATTCGAGAACCACGGCCTCGCCCAATGGGAAAATCGCGCCATCCTTGGGCGAGAGCAGCTCGAGTCTTCGAGATACGTCAAAGGCCTTTGTAACAACGACCCGCTGCTGCATCGTGTGAACTACGCCATCGCTGCCTGGGATCGGCAGCGTAACCTCAATTTTCAGTTCGTATCTCGCATAATCCGGCAGGTGATGAGCTGGAATACGGTGTCTGGTGGTCGTGTTGAACGTCTCTGGCTCACAAGTTTTCACCTTGTGGTCCACTTCAGTATCAATGAAGCTGCTTTCTGTGCTGCTGGTGTTGAGCAGCCCGATCTCGGAGATGACGCGCTTCTCATTTACGTAGATACGGTACGCGAAGACCTCGGGCCCGTATTTGGCGATCGCGAATGTCGGGTAGTTGGCCAGCTGCCACTCAAAGTACAGCGGCTGCTCCACCAGTGAGCTGTTCGCTGGACTCGTGATGACGATCGAGAGATTCGAGAAATCCATCGGCGTTTGCAGCGTTTCGAGTGGAGGAAGTGGCAGGAAGATCGGATTGTAGTACGCGTAGACTGTCGCGAGGACGTAGAGCGCAACGCCCATTGCAACAAGACCGACAAGTGTGATCTCGGAAATGGTCGGAGCTGGTATCGGATGGGTCTTTGGCAAGCTCTCGGGTGAGCTTCGCTGTTGTTGTAGCTCGTCGCTGTTGTCGTCGTATTCGTCTTTGGTTGTACTCACCTCACGGTGTGGCTTCATGGAATCTTGACGCTCGGAGTGGGAGCTGGCTGGTTCACTGGTGCTCTGGTCAACGCTCTTTGAGCTGGACTTGTGTGAATGATCCTGTGCCTTGTCAGCAGCGATGTCGATGCTGGTTGCTCGGTGTGTGGACGCTAATGGGCCACCACTTGAGCTCGACACAGGTGGCTCTGGAGCTCGGCTGCTGCTGGGCTTCACGTCACTCACTGCATCCTCAGCTGTACACTCGGGCGGCTCTTCTTCAACTTCTTTAGACAGCAAACCGTCAGCGCCTTCGCCATCGTCACTCGACCCTCCATCATCTTCCGTGCAGTTTGAGGTCGTGTCTGAGTGAGGATCCACCGCTTTCACGTCACCAGCTGCAATGATGAGACTCGTCAATGTGCGCTCTTGTTCAACAGCAGTCATCTCCACCGCACACGGATCTTCTTCTTCCAGCGACGGTGACGCAGCGAGTTCTGACTGCTCGACAGCTTCATCCGTCTGTAAGTCTTGGCTTGTCGCAGTCGCAATCGATCCAGTCCAGTCAGATGACTCGCTCTTAGGCAGTAGCTCTTCTTGCGCAACAAACTCCGAGTCGATGTAGTCGTCCTCGCTCTCAAAGTCGGACGCATACTCGAGCACGGGTGCGTCGAGCAAGTCGCCATCGTCGTCACGCTCACGATTAGCATGTAGCGTATGCAATGGCTCAGCTACTGACACAAGAGCACTGGTCTTCATCTCGAGCGCGCTACTCATTAACGGCGCCTCGCCGAGCAGGAACTGCAGCACCTGGTTCTCGTGTCGCGGTGGTAGCTGCTTGAGTGCTGCTGCTACTTGCATGGCGCTGGCAGTTGAGGTTGGCGGCTTGGTGTTGACTATGAAGAGCGCGATTGGCTCTCAGCTGCGTTGCATCCACAAGACGATGGAAGGAATGATGCGTGTTGCCTTTCATGGAAGCTCGAAAAGATACGCGAGTGTGCCACAGCGAATTGTGGGCCAGTTTACGAACAAAATAGACTGGTGTGGCCCACATGGAGCACATACCAGGTCCCAGGTGGACGGACATAAAACGATACAAAATGAGCTCCCCATCTCCGTCTCGCATGTCACGAATTAAGGTCCTGTCTTGTATTATTAATATCAAGCTGGAAATCCTTGTGGTTGCGCTCTGGTAGAGTGTTGATGGGGAGCATTTTTTCTTTTCTTTTCGTGCAATGTGTCTCGAAATTGCGTAATTTCTCAAAATAAACGCAAGGTCGCAATTTGAATCACACAGAAAAGAACACAGTGTTGCGAACAATGCTGTGATTTCAAGTCCAGCAATATTATCAGCCTCAAGAGAGAGAGAGAGCTCAAATACGATTAAGTACCGTGCACAGCATCCTGCACGATGTATTCACATTCTCGCTGTCTGTCAAATTGACAATCCATTAACTTTACGAATGGTGCAGCCAATTCTAAATGTGGACAAAAGCGTTTCTTTTGGAGTCAGTCGGGGCTGGCTAATACCCTTTTACTTAGCGTTTCCCTCTTTATATAATATTTATTGGCTTAATTGAGAAATAAGCTGAAACGCTGAGCCTCTATAAAGTAGATGAATTCTCGCATATCATATTGAATCGGAATTCTCAGTTTTTTATATTTTCAGAAAGTGGGAGAGGAAGTTGGAAAATCAAAATCAATTCAGCTCCTCGCAACTCCTCCTCCTAATTATTTTCTATCTGGACCGTTTTACTCACTATTCAACAGCCAATGTGAAACACCAAATATCAATTTACACAGTCGAACAACTCCTACCAAAGCAGCCAAACGACATGTAGACCAATATTTTATGCATTCTCACAGTAAACACACCTTCTTTGCGATCGAACAATCCATTTTTACCGCCCACCTGGTCCTATGCAGGATGCGCTTTTTACGAGCCGGCGACCCGACCTTTTTGTATGGAATAAAGTATGAGGCGGGACAACGGGAAAGGCAGGGCTTGCCTCTCCCATGCAACCACGCACGCTTGCTTCTTTGAATGGCATTGCTTGAATTTCTCTATCACAAGCAGCACCTTGATCGTGGCCTTCGTTATGGGCGGGCAGGACGTGTTCAAGGGCGCGCTCGGCTGGGACGACTGGATCTGGTGGACGGGCATCGGCGGCGTCGGGCTCTTCTTCTTCCTCATGCTGCTCTGCTGCTGCGTGTGCGTACAGCGCGCCAAGCGCAAGGGCCGCCAGGAGGCGCTCGCAGCCGTGCAGGCCAGGCAGCGCGAGCAGACGCAGCGCGAGGATGCCCAGGTGCGCTACGCGCAGGCGCAGCAGGCGCGCTACCCGGCGCCCACGCAGGAGCAGCAGTACAAATTCTCGCAGCAGCAGGGCGGCTCGCCCGCCGGCGCCCCCGCGCAGTTTGTCCCCGCCGGTGGACCAAAGAAGAACTATGGCCCGCAGGTCATGGCGAATGGCTACGCCGCGCCACCGCCACAGCAGCAGTATGGACAGCAGCAACAGCCACAATACGGTCAACAGCAACAGCAGCAGCAGCAGCAGTATGCGAAATCAGGGCAGTATGGACACCAGCAGCCACAATACGGACAGCAACAGCAGCAGTACGGTGCTCAAGGAAAGCAGCCGCTGTACGCGCCTCAACAACAAGAGCAGCTGCCACGCGGGTACCGCCAGCAACAGCAGAATGTGCCGCCGCCGCCATACGTCGCCCCACCGCCAGCCCCACAGCAGAAGGTCGTCGAGAAACCGAAGGAGTACCAGACGTATGCGAAGCCAGCAGGACAGGACTACCAGCGGAAGACGTACCAGAAGCCCAAGCCGTGGCACACGGCGGCGGCTACTACGGATGCTGCGTCGTTCAGCAGCAACCACTCGGACGAGCCGAACCGCAGCTTCCACGGCAACGACGTGCCGTTCGTCGCCGTCACATCTCCAGCAGGCAGAGATTTAGAACTGAGTGCGTCCAAGATCGGCACGACGCTGCGCGACCGCATCGACGCGCTGCGGGAAGGCAGCGTCCACGAGAACCACACGCGCATCAGCGTGGACCCGCAGGACGTCGAGCTCCCGCCCATCGGCGCCGGCCGGCGGTCGCTCGTGCTCGCGGGCACGGTGCTCTCGGAACAGTCGTCATCATCGTCGTCGGCGTCCTCTCGGTCATCAAACAAAGACGCCGGCGGCGGCCGTCTGCTCCTGAACAAAAAGGGCACCAAGCCGTCTGACGACCAGTTCAAGACTGCGCGCGACATGGACGAGTACGCCGGCAGTAGCCAGAGCAGCAACGCGACGGCCTCCAAACCGTTCTCCATGGGCCAGTTCGACGACGCCGAGTCGTACACGTACGAAAATTCGACCGGCACATCCGCGGCGGAAGAGCGCACCCGCGTGGGCTCGGTGGAGTTTTAAACAAGCGAGCAAAGAGAACCGTGTACTTACGTACGTCTGTGTATTGAGCTGCTGACGGGCTCGCGCATTATAAAATATTGGACAGCTGCAGCAACGCGAACAAGCCCTCTGCAGAAACAGACCAGTCAGTCAGTGTATGTGCATCCACCCTTGTTTGTTTTTTCTCTTATTATCGGTCAGCGGCGCTTTTATAATATAAACAAACCCATCTTTGAGCTCCACGATTTCTTCACATGGTAGGCAGATTAATTAATTATTTCCACCAGCCGCGCGCTGAGCCTGCGCCGTTGCCGGATAATGGCGCAGCATTATGAGGTGATTGTCCGATACCTGGGCCAGTTGGCTTGTGACGGAGGCCTTGGGAGAACGGACTCAGAAAGCCTGCAGTGGTGTTGCTGCTATACTCGGAGGCCGCGTCGTTAACGTTTGAGCTGCTATTGTTGGCGAACGCCACAACGCGATCTAAAAAGTTGTGGAAGACCGTCGGATCCAGCGCGTACGGGTCTGCGCTCTACACACACAAAAAATAAGGAGAAATAGTTCACGACACATTAGCAATGAGGGTCAAGACAGGCAGGTCATGGGTAGTGAGTGTTACGAGAGGGATGACGTACTGATTCCGTTGCGTCAATGTTCCGCAGCTCGGGTAGAACGCTTGAACGCTTCGCCTGCGCCTTGATCGTATCGCGCTTGGTGCCAATTACCAGCTTTGGTAGTGCGTTGAGCTACAACAACAACAGAAAGCAGGCAACCATAAATGAGAAACCATATTCGATACCTGTTCAACATCATAACTTCAGCATACCGACGGGTATTCGCCTGGACGCACTGAATTCAGCGATGGCATCACGCAGCCCTTCGTGCGCTGGTGTTGTGCGAGCTCACTGTATTATTATAATTAATTCATAAACACACGTTAGTGCATTATTGCAACGAGTGATCGATCAATAGAGCGCTTCGCGTACCTGTTCCACGCCTTGAGATGGTCGTAGGACCGTGCATTGCTGAGGTCGTGCATAAAGATCACGCCTGTGGGACGCACAAGAGCAATCCAATTGAAGCCAAAGTGCACGTGAGTCAGTCGCTAGTTAACGTCGCATCGCAAGTGGCACGAGCCAAAGGATTGAGCTGCTACAAGAGGTGATGACGCACCTTGCACGTCGTGGTAGAACATGGTGCGGCTGATCTCGTACTTTGGGTGGCCGCCGACATCAATGAACTCCACATACACCTCCTTCTCGGCGCCATAGCCCTCTTTATACTGATAGTACTGGAGTACGACACACAGAAATACATACAGACACAGGTTAGAGCTCGCATGCCTTGTAATTTTCTCGTTGTCGAGGAGGTCCATCGTGTAGCTCGCCTACCAGCACGTGCACGTCGCAGCCCGTGGTCCACCGATGCGACTGCGCAGCACTGACGTCGTGCGCAACGCTCGGTCCTCTGCAGACAGCGTGAAGGAGCGTTGTCTTACCCACGCCTGAGTCGCCCACGACCAGCACGCGCACGCTCGGGATCTCCATTTTCCAAGTGTCGTTGCTTTTGAGCTTTTCACGGTACTACCGTCAATTCCGCGTAACTCAATTCCTGAGGTGATAGCCTTTATTATCCTATATTTTTGATAAAATCAAACTCAATCAATTTTTACAGGATACTGAGATGAACCTGTAAATGGGGAAATGAGGCAGCTCATTATGCGTTTGAAGAGGAACTATCGACCTCCCAAAATCCATTGCCATCTTTTCATTTCCGTTCCCAGAGAAAGGAGCCAAAGATGGCGGACGAGTGGGGCTACGAAGACGCGCCAGACGACGAGAAGCTCCGCATCGCGCAGCACTTTCTGCTCTCGAGCCCGCCGGGGCAGGTCCACGATGTGCTGCGCGACGTCGCCAAGCTCGTGCCGGCGCGCGTGCTGACGGACGCGGCGCTGCGCGGCGCGCTCCACGCCTACAACCTCAAGAACGTGCTGCCAGTTGAAGTGCCCGACGCGGACTACCAGGTGCGGCATCTCTTGTGTTGCTCATGGGATGTAAAGGGGTGTTGATTGTTGTAGTGGATGGCGTGTACTTAGTGGTGATGTGTTGTGTGGCTGGTGTGTTGCTGTAGATCCTGATTTGTGAGGAAGGCGAAGTGGACGCGATGCACTACGTGGACCCGATCGGCAAGCGCGTCTTTGGCTTTGACCACGTCAAGCAGGTACAGTATGCACGGTGTATGGATTACCTACACACTCCGTTTGTTGTCTGTCGTGTTGACACTTGTTTCTTATCATGCGACTCGACAGCAACTCATTGCAGACGACGTGGCGGACCTGCCAGCGTCATTCAATACGTCATTTGAGAGCGAACGGTGCGTATTCTGGTGTGCTCGTGGTGCATCTTAATTATAGCGTCTGATGAGTCCTGCTGTTCATGTTCCGACCCACAGACTGATTGTGCAGAAGGCGCTGCAGTCGTACTTGCAGTTCGAGTACATGCACCAGTACGTAACCCTGTTTATTACCATGCAGGAGTTACTGTGAGTATGTATAAGGTTGGGTTACTTATGATATTTATTTATGTGTGTTTGCTATAGGGGAACTGCAGGTGTGTACGTGAAAGGCACGCACCTGGTCGTGAACTTGTGCACGAAGCGCATCAACTTGCGCAACTTTTGGTTCGTCAAATAAATATTTTGGATTAATCTCACGCTGTTGAATTTTTTTTATGGTTTCTCTAACAATGTGATCTGCTTATTTGTCAACCGTAGGAGCGGACGCTGGCAATCGCGCTGGGAAGTGGATTTGACTGAGAACCCACTGCAGGTGAAGGGCAAAATCGCGCTCCACGTTCACTACTTTGAGAACGGGAACCTGCAGCTGAAGGACGAGAAAAGCGTGGAGGAGGAAGTGAGTTTCAGCTCGCCAACGGGCCTGGGCGACGCGTTGCTTCGCGTGATCAAGGACGCCGAAGACAACCTGCAGACCAACCTCGAGGACATGTACATCAACATGTCCCAGGAGACTTTCAAAGAGATGCGTCGCGTCATGCCAGGTACGCATACGACGTTGAAATCCGTAGGACTGGCTGGTTATTAAGGAACTCACTTACGAATGCTGTATATTTATGATGATTAGTTACCCAGACGAAGATGGAGTGGACCTTGCACGCGCACCGTACTGCCAAAGACCTCAGCCGCAAGTAGAGGACGATTTGGCAAGCCCAGAAATTGTGATTTGCGTCGAAATGATGAAGAAAACTTGGTGCAGATGAACCAGATTTTTTGTGTTGTGGGGCGAATGCCAATGCTCGCAACTACAGTACGACTGCTTTATTACTGCTATGCTGCTAATATGTTGAAGTAACTGATGATGCACTCAGTTGTCTGTAGCCTCCAATGCTTCCAGCATCGCTGCTTCACCAGACTGGAAGTTCGCCAGCTGCCACGACAGTTTCCAGATGTGCACAGTGCCGCTGGCGTCACCGGCCGCGATAAAGTTGCGCTGGCGAGGATTGAAATCGAGACTGAACATTGGGGAACTAGCTGTTTTTGCAGAAGACGAAGCCTGTCCGCCAGATGCAGCTATAGGATCTCTGCCACTCAGAACAATGACAGGGTTGACTCGGTCGGCCTTGAGGTCATACACGTAGATGTTCCCGTCCTCTGCAGCGACGGCGAACACCATCGGGCGCGTCTTCGACCACTCGATCGCGTACAGGTATGAGGACGACGGCGCGACTTCCAGCGATACGATTGGCTCTTTCTGCAGATACGAGTAGATGCGCGCTGTACCATCCGAGGAACACGTGAGGAAGAGGCTCTTGCGGAACGGCGAGAAGCTGACGTCGTACACGGGCCCGCCATGCTGTTCAAAGCTGAAGTCCATGGCACTCGGGTACAGCGTGTTGGGGTCAATCTTGGCCTCGTAGACCATCGCGAGCGTGATCTCCTTGGACTTCTTCTCGGTCGCGTGCATCTCAACCTGCCGGCGGATCGCTGGGATCCGGTGCGACGGCAGCTTTCCGACGAGTCTCGCTGCGGTCGCAGTCCACTTCTTCTCGCCTTTAAAGTCCGACGACCGCGCCATGCCTTTTGTGAAGCATCGCGTGACTGCACCGCCTTCCGAGCCGACGATGAACGTTCGACTCGTCTTGTCGCTCGAACAGAAGCCCAGGGACTTGCCGCCGATGACGTAGCCTTTCTTGTCGAGCGCTGCTTGGGCTCCGCCTGGGGCGCCAGTGACAGCAGCAGCAGGAGCGTTGTTGTTGCCTCTCACGCCTGCTGGCAAGTGCATCACGTAGCCCTCGACCGGGAACGCGAGCTTGTCTTTCAGTCGCCAGAAAAGCACCTTCCCGTCGCCACTCACGCTCGCGATCTACAAGGTGGAAGGAAGCACACAGTACACAGGTGAGTTTATCATACATACCATTCAATAACAAGTCCAGGCAGGTCTGATGTCTCACGTTGTACTCGGCAGCTTGGACGTCGTAGACCCACGCGACTTTGGTCACAGGCTCGCGGTGGAAGTAGTCGCCGATCCCAGACGAGTAGAACTTGTACTCCTCCGGTTCCGTGTCCCAGACGAAGACCTCGCCGTTGAACGAGCCCGCGGCCACCAGCGACGGGTTCTTCGGGTGGTACGCCACGCACATGAGCCCGCTCTGCACATCACGACATACCGAAATCACCGAGTTGGTAAAATCAAAGTGAGCTCAAGGCGAACAACTCTCAAATCAAGAGCTACGCTACCGAGGTCTCCAGCACGAGGCTGGGCTTGAGCGGGTTAAAGTCCGACTGGAAGACACTCCAGAGGCAAAGCGCCGAGCGGTAGTTGCACCAGCCCGTGTGGTCGAAGCGGCCGTAGGCGACCGCGATCGACGAGCCCGTAGCGTTCCACGACACCCCCGTGCACGAGAGCTTGAGCGACGCTGTCGCAGCGGGCGAAGCCTCGAATTTCTTGCTCGTGACTTTGCTCTTGGCAGCTGGGAGGACAAGAGTTGATAAGCAAGTGACAATCAAGCCTGCAGTTGTAAAGCCAAGCCTACCTTGAGTCTGTGGCGCCTGGAAGTAGGCATCAAAGTCGAACTTGAGCATGAAGAGCTTGGAGATGTTCTTCTCGGCTGATTCTTCCAGGTATTTCTCAAATCCTATCATAAGCAGCCAGCCACAAAGCAAGCTCAGAGAGGTCCAGCCATTCACAAATGCAGGGTTGATAGCTCAGTATCAAGCTCGCAATACCTCCAAAGTACGAGCTCGTCGTGGCGTTCGTGCTCATCTCGCGCAACATCATCGGCCCAACGCGCCGAATAAACTCGAGCGTGCGCATCGTTTCTTCCTCAGTATCGGCTTCTCCCTTTGCGTCTTTTGCCTTGAAGCTCGTTGTCGCAGTGGCCTTGGGTTCCGTCTGCGTCGCGCCGTCCACAAAGCCAAAGAGCGGCTCGGTGGAGCTCTCACTGGTCGCGATCGCATCCGTCGAAGTCGTCACGCTCGCGGTCTTCTTGGTGCATCGGCTCTTAAAGCCCACGCTGCCGAGCACCACGTCCTGGAACATGCTCATGATGACGCTGAGACTGGCTTATTGGCTGGACTTGTAAGAGCTTCACACACAAGCTGAGCTCTTGAAAGATCGCGTCTCTTCACAATGGTATATGAAGCGCTTGTTTCTTGAAATACTTATACGTCTATCTTTCATCTCTCATTAATACAACTCTCTGCTTTACCAGGAGACGTTCGCACCGCTCTCGCCGTCGCTGCCACAGCCAGCGTCCGAGCCGCAGCCCACGCCGCTCGAGGCGATGGGCGTCGGCGCCTTGCCGCGCATGGCCGCGCGGAAGAGATCGGCCTTGTACTTCTTAAAGAGCGCCTTGAGGCCGCCACCGTTGAGGAAGTTCTCCTCGACCTGCGTGAGCGTGAAGTTGACCTTGTGGCCCTGGACGCTCACGAACCGGTTGCGCAGGTCAACCGTGACCTCTTCGCCTTCGGCCACGAGCTCGTGGAACTTCTCGTCCGTCACGACGATGCCCAGCAGCGCGTTGTTCGGCTGGTTGCGCGCGTAGATGTACGCGAAGGACTTGGCGATCACGGCCTGCACGCCCACAGCCTTGAGGCAGATCGCGGCCTCTTCGCGCGACGAGCCACTGCCGAAGGCCGTGCCAGCCACGATGATGTTGAAGCCCTCGCGCACTTTCTGCACAAACTCGGGCTTGACGTACGCGAACGACTTGCTCGCGAGCACATCGAGCTCGGTCTCGCACTCCTTGGGCCAGAGCGGCGAGGACTTGTTCAGTCCCATGAACTGCGCCGGGATCACGGCGTCTGTGTCAATGTTGTCGCCAAACACCTGCGCCTTGCCCGAGAAGAGCGGCGGCAGCGCCGACTCGACGGCAGCCACTGCGGCCTGCTCCTGTGCGATCTGGATGTCCTGTTCATCGGCGTCGCCACTGCCGGCGAGCGTCGGCTTGGGTTCAGTGACCGTGAAGCGCGAATGCGTTGGTTCACTGGGGGCGTCTAGCCAGTTGCGGTAACGGTTGAAGTCGTCCTTGCTGATCTTGGCGATGTATGGTGTTGGGTCGGCCACCTCCATGTCAAAGCTCGAGGCCGCGACACACGCCGCCGAGCTCAGGTTGCCGATCGAGCCCCTGCCCATGCGGTTGCGGAAGTTGCGGTTCTGACTCGAGAGCCACACCTCGTCCTCGCCCGCGACGTCTGCGCCAATGCCCACACAGTAGCTGCACGACGGCACGCCGACCGTGAAACCGGCCTCCTCGTAGATGCGGATGAAACCGAGCTCCTTCAAGCGGGCGATGATCTCGAGACTGCCTGGCGTCACGCGACGGCTTCCCTTTGGTGATGGACGCTTACCTTCCAGCATGGCCTGCTGGAGCACCAGCGCGCCGAGGATCAGGTCTTCCTGCGTGGTCGTGCACGCGCCAATGAAGCACCCATCGAGCTTCATGCCGATCTTCTCCGTCACCTTGACGCAGTTGTCTGGCGACGGATACATCGCAATCAGCGGCTTGACGTGACTCAAATCGATCACATGGTGGGCCGCGTACTTGCAGCCCTCGTCCGAGCGGAAGAAGAGCGCCTCGTCAAAGTGCGACGGGCGGCCCTCGAGCACGCGCTGCGTGATGTCGTCGGCCTCAAAGACGCCGGCAATGCCGCCAAACTCCGTGCTCATGTTTGCGATCGCGAACCGCGCGTCGTCCGACAGGTGCTTCAGGCCCTCGCCGCCATAGTACACGCAGCGCTCAAAGGCCACGGTGTTGCGCTTGAGCTCGCCGAGGATGTGCAGAATCACGTCCTTGCCGCCGATGCCGAACGCAGGCTCGCCGACAAACTCAATGTACGCGACCTCGGGCACCTTGAACCACGTCTGGCCCGTCACGAGCGGCATGACGACGTCGCCGGCGCCGAGGCCGGCCGCGAACGCGCCCATGCCGCCGGCGCTGCACGTGTGCGAGTCGGCGCCAATGACGATCTGGCCAGGCTGCGCGCGCTTGCGCGCAAACTCCGTGTGCATGATGGTCGTGTTGGGCCCCCAGAAGTCCGTGAGGCCGTGCTCGTGGGCAAAGTCAGTCGAGAGCTTGATGAGCGCCTGCTGCTTGGGCTGGTCGTTCACGCGCGGGTCGGTCGTGTGGTCGAGCGCGAGCCAGAAGCGGTCCGGCCGGTGCAGCTTGGGGCGCCCAATGGATTCGTGCATCGTGTCCATGGCCTGGAACGTCAGCTCGCTCGCGATCGTCCAGTCGGCCTTGACGCACACTACGTCGCCCACGGTCACGAACGGCTGCTGCAGGCCCACGGCGTGGTGGCACAGGATCTTCTCGATCACGTTCATGGGCGGGATGGCGCTCGTCTGCTGCTGTGTTGTCTCTGCCATCTTGTATGATAGGTAGCTGCTGTGTATGAATTGGCTGCTGATGTGTGGAAGCGTGGAGATGCGGATATGCGCGTCCGTCCGGTGGTCTCGTGGTGCGTTGAAGCAGCTTCTTTGGCTTCTTGGTGCATTTGCGCAACCAAAAGCGGTTTTCTGGCCTTTTTACGAACTTTTTACGACTTTTTACGACTTTTTACGGGGCTCTGTTTGCGCATTCGAAGGTGACAAAAGTGGCACAATGCGACGAGCGGAAGCCGCTGATTGGACGGATCGATCTGATTGTGCGAGTGAGTGAGTGATGCCAATCAAGAATCTGGTGGTCGTCGCTTTTTTTTTTTCTTCTTTTCTGGAGAATTGGTTGGATTGGATTGAAGAAGCAAACCGTGTTGAGAATGCAAACAGCTCTTGACATTCTTACAGCATGCGCGACGACAAAGAGTGTTATGCATACTGCTAGTTACGACCGAGGTGGAATGAAAGCTTCTACGGCAGTCGCAAAACGAGTAGCGAGAGGCAAGGATGTCCGATGGGCTCTGTTGAATCTGCTGCCCAATTTCCGCTTCGTCTTGCATGTTTGACCTTACTCGAAAGCACCGGGATCGCCATGTTAAACCAGAATGTTCAACATACAAATCTGTGTGAGAAAGCGCAACGCAATCGCGTTGTGATGTCTCGCTATATCCGATTCTGGCTGCACATTGCAATGCCCATCCTGTGAGCGCTTGGAGGAGGTCGAGAGCCTCCTGCAGCAGGTGGTCGTGTGACGCCCCCAGGTCCAGGTGCTCACTGAAGCCGAGAAGCGCAACTACGCGGTGATGATCAACAACGGCGTGAATCCGTACCAGGACTATGACCGCAGCCGCTTTGGCTTTGCCGACTCGCCGTTTAGTTCACTGGGAGGTGGTGGTGGCACGCGAGGCACGTCGATGGCAGGAGGACGGCTCCCTGAACGCAGCAGCAGCACCACCACCAGTTTCAACAACAACAACAACAATAGGATGAAGTCAAAGCCAGCCACCCGCACATTGCGTCGGCCTCTACATGACTTCTCGGTCAGTACCACGGCAGTCCAATTGGCTGGACAGAACGGAACCGAACGCACACGGTGGGCGGGCCCCAACTGAGTCAAAGCGTCGCGTTATATGTAGCTCTTCGCGCCGCCGGCGCGAAGAGCGGCCCGAAAGCGTGTGGTCGCTCGGGTCCTCGTCCGGCATGTGGTCGTGCTATGATTCGTCCAGTGCTGTGTCGCTATTTGGCAGCCATGTACTTCAAGTACAGTACTGTATGTGTTTTAATAATTTATACCATCCGGCGTGACCTCGCCAACGAAATTCATTCGCACAGCTGGCGCAAGACACACGTTACGGACCCCTGTGTGTAACCTGCGGTAACCTTGTCCGTAACCTTGTCCTCCCGTTGCTTGCCTGCCACTCGTCCCCTCGTGGAGACCACAAAGAGAAAGCAGAGCCGGTGGTGAAACTGCTTCTGAACTCCTTGTGATGGACATCACTTGGCTTCCTGCGCTGTAGCCATTGGTTATTAAAGAACAACACAAGACTCGAGTTGTATTTATTCTTTGGCTGGATATTGTTTGTGAGGAGGTACTCTTCTCTGCCTCTCATAGAGCGAGAGCAAGTCAGCGCTGGATAGTGTAGGTACGGTCTGAGTGAGCATCACTCCTCGGATGTACAGTTCCACGTTGATACACGAGCAGTGGTTTTTCTCTCTTATATAAAATCAAAGAGAGCATATATTCAAGGAGGTTTTACCAAATAGTTCATTCTCATTGTTTTCAACTCTGGATAAGACTCTTCTGTCATAACTGATAGAATCAAATTAGAGAAGGCATGCACTGTGAGACAGATTGTGTTACGTTTGGCTCACTATCGCGCTGTCGTCTTCGGCCACATTTGCAGAAAGCCCGCCTAGTTCGTTCACTCACAAGAGAGCAAATCTCATCACCAGCACACATACGAGCGTGAGAAGGCGCGGGTGTGTCTACGAGTCTCCTGTCCGCCCGCCTTTCTCTCTACCAGCCACAGACGTGTGGGCTCACTTCCGCACTCGCACTTTAGCAGAGACGACGAACGAACGCAAGAATGATCAAGGTCAAGTGGCAGCACTCGTACCGCAAGCAGGGCGGTGGCAATGGCAATGGCAATGGCCACACGAGCAACAGCCGCGGCTCGTCCGGTGGCGGCTCGCTCACGATCTCGCCCGTGATCGACGGCGTGACCAACCTGAGCCTCGCGCGGCGGCCCGTGGGCACGATCTGGTGCGTGCGTCCCTTCATTCCGTACTATCCGTGTGATTTTAAAATGCATGTGAATTTTAATGCGGTCTTCTTCAATGTGTCTGTGCGGGTGGTAATTTCTATAATGTACAGGGAAATGGACACAATCTCTGAGGACACGATGCCGCTCGTGCACACGGCCGAGTGGTCGAACGAGCGCTTCGAGATGAACGGCGAGGGCGAAGTGCGCAACAAGCACACGAGCGAGCGCATCACCAAGGACGAGGTGCGCGCGCACGGCGAGGAAGTGCTCAAGGGGCTCATCCAGTACGTGCACACGCGCATGCTGCACGAGTTCCAGTTCGTGGAGCAGGCGATTCCGCCGCTCGAGTTCGACCGCAGCTCGGTCGAGTCGTCCTTCAACCCCAACTTGAGCATGTACAGCAGTGGCGGTGGCGGCGGCGAGCGCATGAGCGTGCGCTCGTCGTCCTCGAGCATCTGCTCAACCGCCGACGGCTTCCGCACGATGGTCGACTCGGACGTGCCGCGCTGCATCTTCCACACGTCGCATAATTTCAGTGTCGCGGAGAAGCTGCTCGTGTTCGTGTGCAGCTCGCGCGGGCTGAGCTGCGGCATCTGGAGTCGCAGTCTGCTGCTGCACGATGGCGTCAAGGTCGGCTCGATGATCCCGTACTTCCAGGCCGCGATCAAGGCCGGCTACGGCGTGCTCGTGATGAACCCGAACATGAACACGCAGGTGATGATCGACGAGGACGGCGTGCCGGAGAAGCTGCCGATCCACGGCTCGTCGACCCAGGAGGAGCACTGTGAGCACGTGTGGAAGAAGTACATTTTCCCGTCGGCTGCGCACAAGATCCACTTTATCGCGTACGGCACTGGCGGCTCGCTGGTTTCAAACCTCGTGGAGAAGTACAAGTACGAGCTCAAGAGCCGCCTGGGTAACGTGGCGTACATCGAGTCGTCGCACAAGATCGATCCGAAGTGGAGTAGCGGCTTCAAGCGCTGGTACTCGCAGCACAGCGTGTGCTGGATACGCTCGAATGAGCCGCTGAGCACGGACCTGATCGCGCTCGACCGCGACAGCACGACGTCGTACGCGTTGACGGCGAACAGCGAGGACGACAGCGCGTCGTCGCACACGCCCTCGACGTCGCAGCTCATGACGTTTGGCTGTCTGTGTCTGTCGGCTGGGCCGTGTGAAGGACCGAGCAAGAGCCCAGCGTTCACAGCCAAGTCCGTTTTGGACGAAGTGTTTGAGTTCCTGTCGTCGCCGAGCGCGTACGAGTACCAGCGCCTGGCAGCCAAGAGCGTTCGTCTGAACGCACTAAAAGAGGAGGAGATGATACAGCGCGCACGACAGACAGAGCGGATCAAGAACTCACCCGTGTCCAGAAAACAGACGTCTGGAGCGACCCCACTGCAGCGCCAGAAGTCGCGGTCCTGCCCTGAGAACCTGGATCCCAGTGCGCCTCAGCAGCCCGAGTCCGTTACGATCGAAGATTTCCAGCTGCTGCGCGTCGTGGGCAAAGGCGCATTTGGTAAGGTGATGCTCGTGAGGAGAAAGAAGAGGAACGCATTCTCGCCTAGTGCTGCGAACTCGTATGAGTCGGCGATCAGCGGCGGCAAGGTCTACGCGATGAAGGTGATCAAGAAAGCCGCCGTGTTTGCGCGGAACCAGGTGGAGCACACAAAGACCGAGCGACGCATCCTGCAGGGCGTGGACCACCCGTTCATGGTGAAGCTCCGGTACGCGTTCCAGAACGAGTCCAAGCTGTACTTTGTGATGGACTACTACAACGGCGGCACTTTGCACTTCCACCTGCGGCGCGCGATCAACTTTGACGAGGACCGCGCGCGGTTCTACGCGGCGCAGCTTGTGCTCGGCATATCGCACTTGCACACGTACAACATTGTGTACCGAGACCTCAAGCCGGAGAACATTCTCATGGACGACCAGGGCTTCGTCGCGATCACGGACTTTGGGCTCTCGCGCGACAATTTCGACAGCAAGGACGGCATGTCGACGTTCTGCGGCACGCCCGAGTACATTGCGCCCGAGCTCATCCGGCGCATCCCGTACGGCCGCGCAGTGGACTACTGGTCACTGGGCGTACTCGTCTTCGAGATGCTCGCCGGGTACACGCCGTTCTTCAACGCGAACCGCAAGCGCAACTTTGAGAACATCCTCAAAATGCCGCTGCGGCTGCCGAATGAGCTCTCGGACGAGGCCAAGTCGCTGCTGCGCGGACTCATGTGCAAGGACCCGTCCAAGCGCCTGGGCTCGGGGCCCGTGGGCGCGAACGAGATCATGGAGCACCCGTTCTTCGTCACGACGGACTGGGAGAAGCTCTACAAGCGCGACGTGGACGTGCCCTTCCGGCCCATCGTGCGCAAGGACGGCGAGGTGAACAACGTGCCCGAGTTCTTCAAGCGCCAAGACGCCGTGGACTCGGTCGTGGCGGAGAGCCTACCGCTGGGCAAGAGCCAGGTCTTCCAGGACTTTTCGTACGTCGACCCGTACCAGCTGTGAGAAAGTTGTGAGTGAGTCACGTCCTGTGCCGTTCGTTCGTGCTGTCAAGCAGAGTTGAGTTAGGAAATAATTTTAATGAGCCAACAACAAGTGGTGAAGTCGTGGATGGATGTCTCTACATGAACGGTGAGTGGGTTGATTTGGATGTGGTGGATCTCTTGGCGTAGGCTAGCACCAGTGGCCAATAGAGCTCAAGCCTATTGCTTACTGCCAGACCTTCTTGGGCTTCATGTGGAAATTCTCGAAGAGGCGCAGAAGGTTGCGCTGCAGCATAGCGACCGTGACCTTGCCCACGAGCGGCACGTACTGCACGCCCGGGATCTCGAGCAGCGCCGCCTCGTCCACGTTCTTGAAGGACGCGACGTTGATCACGACCGTGTTCTCCGAGACCCATGCAAGCGGCAGTTTGTAGCTCTTGACGGGCACGCCCGTGATGATCACGCGCGACCTGCGGCACGCGCTCTCGGGCGTCTCCTCAGTCTTGATGAGCTTCCCGCGGCGGAAGAGGTAGAGCGAGTCGATGTCCACGCTGTACACGTCGGCGCCGTCGTTCGCGAGCAGTGCCGCGAGCGGGCGGCCGACAATGTCGCTGCGGTTGATCACCGTGATGTCGACGCCGGACAGGTGGTTGCCGACCGACTGGCTGTTGATGGTGGCATTCACATGGCAAACGATGTTAGCTTTTGGTAAAAACAATAGAGAGGAAGCTATAGAAACGGTGAATATAAGCACGTACGTTTTGTCGTAGACGCCCAGGTGCTCAAGGATCTTGACGATCGCCAGCGGCGTGCACGGCAGCACGCACTTCTGCGTCTTCTCGTCGTCCACGTAGCGGATGTTGCGGTACAAGTTGCCGCGGTAGAACTGGCACAAACCCTGCAACATATACACACAAAGACATTTAACACGCATCACGGAATGATTGGTCATCGTCTAACAACAGAGCCAATAAAGAAATAAATAAAAACGCACCTCAACGTCCTTCTTAATCGAGATGGAGTCGCGCAAAAAGTCGTCCATGGAGCCGCCGTAGAAGGACGGGAAGGTGCCGAAGCACGGGTAGTAGACGATGATGCCGTGCACGTCCGGATCGTGGTTGGCGCGCTCAAGCGCCTCGAGCAGGTCGTCCTTTTCCACCTCGCGCAGCTCGTAGCGGATGCCTAAAACAACACATTCAACCACGCAGTCAGTCTCTACACAGCACATTCGAGCCATACACACACAGCACAACACGTACCGTCGCGCTTGCAGGCCTTGCCGGTCCACTCGGCGTACTTCTTGGCGGACGGGTCGCCGTGCGCCAGGAGCCCCACGAGCTTGGGGCCGTGGCCGCTCATCTCGTGCGTAATGTACTGACGCACGGCCACGCTGAAGGGCTCGGCGATCTCGGCGGCGTCCACCTTGCGGCTCACGAGGGCGCTGCTCATCTTACGGATGTGTGGGGGGAGGGGGTTGAGATGTCTTGAGTCTTGAAGGCGAATGGCGGACTGGTGGTGCGGTGGAGGGCGCGCACTTCGACGTCTTCTCCGGTGGCCACTGGCTGGCGCTTCAACACCAGCGAGTGGGTGTTGCAGGTTGTGTGTTGTTGCAGGTTGTGTGTTGCAACAAATTGATGGTGGCTAGGGGTTTTGTGCGGGAACGTGCCTGCCAGCGACGAGCCATTTGAGCAGTTTTGGTGGATGAGATTGCTCATTAAGGCCATTTTTCGTAATTTCCACAAAGACAAAACCGTCTTCTATTCAGCCAATTACGGTAAATATACTCAGAGGCCATAAATCGGCTGAATTCAGTACCGGTACAGTAATTTGATGTTTCAAGCTCATAAATTCGAAGCGTAACCAAATTTTACATTTCAAAGTTCATAAATTCAAAGCGTAATATTTCGTTCAGCACTCGGATAGTTCTTGGCGTGACGACGCATTTTGCGACGTCCTCACAAGTCTGGGCATGGCATAGCAAGCAAGATCGATTTTCATTAAAGCCCAGGTTTGCCCCCCCCCTACCCAGAACTACTGAGGCTCTATGATTTCTTCCTCGTGCCTCGAGCTCGATGGATGATGCAGATTGCGAGTGGTTTCGACACGATCGCCCGAGCTGGCTGTTCAGATCCGGTTCGTCTCCTTTGGCGACGCGGGTCCGGCACTCAGGCTCGCCAAAGGCGTCCGTCCGCCTTGGGGCTCCACCTCCAAGGAGAACCTCGGCCCAATCTCTCCACCTGGGAACTGTTGAAATGATGGAATCAAGTGTTGGGTATCCGGTGTTATAATATATTATAGCATCCCATATATGATGTTATAATATAATACAGCATCCCACTGGGAGAGTTTCGCTGGCGAGTCCCGGATGTACTTCAGTCCGTATAAATTATTAAAACACACACACACGCGCATGGCTAAACAGCAAACACACACACTCACAGGACTGTGTGCGCACGATATACAGCAATCCCAGAGCTGGCTTACTGGCTGATAAAAAATCGCGCACTCTTAGGCTCAGTCGGCTACTGCTCAGTCGGTGATGAGCGACACCATGCGGCCCCAGAGCGACGCGTTGTAGCTCTTCGCGCCAGTCGAGAGCGACGAGCGGTCCGAAAGCTCCGAGAACGTGTGGTCGCTCGGGTCCTCCGGAGTTCCATCACGCCACGACTCGTACTCCATGTGCTGCTGCTGGCTTTGACTGTTGTTGTTAGTCGTGGTCGTAGTGCTGCGTTCAGGGAGCCGTCCTCCTGCCATCGACGTGCCTCGCGTGCCACCACCACCTCCCAGTGAACTAAACGGCGAGTCGGCAAAGCCAAAGCGGCTGCGGCCGTAGTCCTGGTACGGATTCACGCCGTTGTTGATCATCGCCGCGTAGTTGCGCTTCTCGGCTTCAGTGAGCACCTCGACCTGGTGGCGCCACACGACCACCTGCTGCATGAGGCTCTCGACCTCCTCCGAGTGCTCCTCGGCGAGCTTCTGCAGGTACTCCTCGTGGTTGCGCTGCAGCTCGTCCAGCGCCAGCTCGAGCTCCTTCTTGCTCTTGCGCTCGGCGATCATGCGCGCAGTCTCGATCGACTTGTTCGACTCGCGCACCAATCTCTCTTCATGTTCAGCAACTTTCTGTTTGGCAGCCACATGCGCGGCCTCGAGCAGCTTGTGGTACTCTTGCTTGGAGCTCGCCAGCGAGGCGTCCGAGACCTGGCACCGCTCACGCGTATCCATCAACTCGGCGTCCCGCGTTGCCAGCTCGAGCCTGAGCTTTGCGAGCTGCGCGTCCTTCTCCGCGATCTGCGCTCGTATGGATACCTCAGCCTGCTCAGCGTGGCTCTCCTTCGTTTGGCTCTCGCGCTGCGTGTCCTGCAGCACACCAATCTCGTTGCGGATCGACGCGTTCTCGACCAACGCTAGGTGCAGATTGCTGCAGAGATCCGACTGCGCCTCCGAGAGGCACTCGAGGCCGTGCTCAAACGCCTTAGATGGGTCGCTCTTCAGCGGTCCAGTAGCATTATTATCAACACCACGGCGCGACTGGCTAGCTCCGGGCTCCAGCTCCGCCAAGTCCGTCTCCAAGAACGGACTGTAGTCTTAAAAATAAGTAAAATTGTGGGGAAGAAAAAAAAATCAAGTTAGCAACAACTTTGGTTCCGAGAAGTATAAACAAGTTATCAAGTTAAAGCGCACCTTTGAACCAGCGGAAGCAGATCGAGGTCGGTCGAGACGCCTTCGTGAGCATGCGCATGATAGCAGAGAACTTCATGCCGAACGTGCTCTCGTTGTTGATCGAGACCAGCACAAAACCTTTTCCCAAATGTTTTTCGCTGTTGAAAAAACAATAATAATAACATTGTCAGTCGCAGCGCAAAAACAAACAAGAGTTCACAAATAGAACACACGAACCTCCCCAAGAAGCCGAGACGCGAGGAGAAAAACTACACAAATTAGCAAGAGAGGTCACAAATTAGACAATTTGCCATCATAAAAACAACCATTTTCAAATAAAAATAAAAATAAAAATAAAAATAGTTACCACTGGCGGGATCTCGAGCATCGCCGCTTCAACGTCGCGTAGCTTGCAGGCGCCAAACGAGAAGCCCATGGGGCCCGTGGACATGGTCCAGACGCCCTGTCCCTTGCGCTCGTTCAGAGCCTTGGGCGCATTGTCCGTCTCGCTGCTGTTGTTGTTGTTTGAATTTAAATTCGAGACTTCTTTCAGCTCACTCTCGTCGTACTGGAGACGCTCTCTCTGACGCAGCTCGTAGAGCAGAGTCTGCGACAGGAACGAGAAGAAGCCGCGCGAGATGATGTCACGAAACTCGCCGCCCAGGTCGTCCCACGAGAACACGTCGTCCACTTGGTTGTTGTTTGCGTACAAAATATCCGCAGTCTCATTGCGCTTGCGCCCAAACAAGTCGCCAAAGACCGAACTGAAGATCCCGATGGACTTGCGCGAGTCCACACTGTAGCGCCGCTGCTGCGCCATCGAATCGCTTCGGGTTGCAATCGAGGAACCACCACCAGACATTGGTGGCCTGGACAGTAAATTGGCGGATAATCCCACTGGTGACGTCGTTGCTGGGAGCCCAACTGAGGATCTCGTGCGCAGATGCAGTTCCTGAGCAGAACTGATACTGGCAGCCGACGCCAGACTCGACATGCGTTGACTTCGGCCTTCAGCGTCTGGGTGCTCAGCATCGATGCTGTCCTCCGAGTCTTTCAGATAGAGGCTCTTGGCTCGCTGGCGGCGATGTAAATGCGGGTTGTACAGGAAGCGCAGCCGCAGTGGGAGGCCCACAGATCTCAGGTGATTCAGCACGTTGTCGAACGCTTCGTCCGTCACGTCGACGCCGTTAATGCGCACGAGCTTGGCGCCGATCTGCACTTTCGCGAGACTCGCGTCCAATTCCGAGGCGTCGCGTAGGAATCCGCTCACCGTCGCGCCAATGAACTTGCCCTGCTGGTCGTGGCTGGGCGTGAGACGCAGTCCCAGTCCGGCGTTCGTCTCGATCGATGAGCGCAGCTTGGATGGGAAAATCGGCGCCTTGGTGAGCTGGATGTTGACCTCTTCGAGCGCGAACGCGAAGGACGGCAGGCCTCGGAAATAGTTCGGGAACGGCGAGTTCGCGCCGGCAAAGAGGAACGCGCAGAGCCAGAGCGCGGGTATCTCTTCCTTCTCGGAATTATTAATTGAGCCTGAGCCTGGGCTTGAGTGGATTTTTTGCTGGTGCTGGTCCTGCAGCTGGTAGAAATGCTGGGTGTTCTCGATCACGCCGGCGAGCCACGCGTGGAGCTCCACGAGGCGGTCCTTGCACTGCTTGGCGTAGAAAATCTTCATGTACGCCTGCGAGAGTCTGGGCACGACCATGGACGACAGCAGCTCCGACGAGTTCGAGACGTACTTCTGGAACTGGCGGTATCGTCGGTAGATCTTCCAGCTAATACATAATATTAAGGGAATAATCATAATTGTCATAAGCAGAGCGGTGGTGAGTAATTATTACATCAGTGGATATATATATCGGTAGTAATATAATTTATAAATAAAATGGATATGTACACACACACTTACGTCTTCTTGTCGCCATCGCTTGTTCCCATTGTGCACTCAAACACATAGCTAGCAAGAACAAACAAACAAGCGAACAAACATGAGCACAAGTCCACACCAACGAAAAAGCAAGTGCATACAAACAAGTTGCAAGCAAGTGCATCCGTACATGTCGACGCTCTCGGGGCTGCGGTAATAGCCGAGTGGGCGCACGACGATCGGCGCGCGCACCACCTGGCGCGCCAGCTGCCGCCAGTCTTCGACGAGCACCAGCGCCTGGTTCTCTTCGTGCACGAACGGGTGCGGAACTCCGAGCGCGCGCGAGATGCCGTCCATGAGCGCGGTCTCTGCCATCGTCTCTTTGCGTGTGTGTACTTGCGTGCGGGGCTTGCGGCTTGCTTGCTTCTGTGGGACTTGCGCTTGTATGGGGCTTGTGCGTCGTGATGCGGAGTGCTTGTTTTTCTTCGCGCAAGTTGCGCTTGTTTTGATGCGGAATCCGAATCAGTCATAAAGTTGGACCAGACAGTACAGTTGCACTTCAGAGGTGATACTAAAGTGAAAAAAAGGAAAACAACTGGGGCTAGTTTTGCTGTGTGTACCCATTTGCGTACGATTTGTGTAATTTTAGATAAAGAGAAGTACTGCGAGCTGCAAGAGAGATGTTCTTCGAAGTCCAAATGTCGAGCAATTTTATATATAAGTTATATAGGAATGTGTATCACCTGGTGAATACTTGTGTGGAAAGAACAATTGTGGCCACGAGCGAGAACGAAGAAGGTCAAGTCAAGCCAGAGAGCACCAACATGTCAAGAAGCGTCCAACCCCACAAGCCCAATCCGTTCTGCATAGAGAGTGATGGAAAATGTCTTGGCTTGTACAGTTCAGCTTCGGGTCCAGAACTACAAGCTCTGCACCCATGGTTCATCACTCGCATTTTTTTAAAAAATGAAGCCACTCAGCTCAGGCAGGTGAGTTCGAAAGCAGATCGTAGATCTGGGATGTCCAGCTCTATGGAATTCTTTCATTTTTGTAAATCTATTCAAATTTTATAACCACCGCTGCTCAGACGCCCTCTCCCCAAAATCTCCATTTTGTCGGGCGTTCGTGATTCTTGGGTGAGCCAGAGGAGCAAAGGAGGGAGGGTTGGTGGCTTGCGGTTGTCTTGCTCGCTGTTTTGTTTTATTTGTCACCTTGCGTATTTCTTGTTTTGCTTCGCCACCTCCGCTGCTGATTCAAACTTATTTGCTCGCAAGTGCAAGTCCCAAACAAGCCCACGCAGCGAAACAGGTGAAGAATATACACACGCACACGAGATCACTCACACACATTGTTCACACTGGTTGCTGGCTCTTGTCGTCGTCGTCTCTCTGTCTCCTTCAAAATGGCTCGCTTGTCCGCCAACAACAGCAAGGCCGATCGCTTCGTGATCGATCAGTTTGCTGGCTTAGATGTCGCGGTCCACGCGCGTGGAGCACACGACACCCTTGTCGGTCATGCACGCCGCGGTCTCTGCGCGGAAGTACTCGCCCTCGACTGATTTTATCCGGAATTGAACTGCACATTTGGACAAAACACGCAATTTGTCAGATAATCCGCGGATAGAGCAGGATAAAACAAATGTGTAAAACAACTCAACGTACACTTGCGCGTCTCGTTCAGAGCCGTAAACTTTTGAAACACGCTGCGCACTTCCTGGACATTTTCCTGTTTCAACAAGCAAACACGCAAACAACAACAACAACATGTTAGTTTGTTGACAACAACAACAACACAACAACGAGGCAACAACAAACAAGCAACAACTTACAGGATGCACAAGGTCGAGGAAGCTCGTCTGGCCAGCGACAATCTGGTGGCCCTGGTACCCGAGCACGCGCGAGTAGGCCGCCGATGAGTACATGAAGATCGCGTCCTGGCTCACGAGCGCGATGAGGTCGCAGCACTGCTCGCAGATCTGCTGGTAGATCTGCAGCTGGTTCACATCGTGCTTGAGTGACTCGACAAATTCCTTCTTGCGCAGGCGCGACTTGCGTGAGTGATCGCGGTTGCGCTCGCGACTCTTCTCCTCCTTGATAATCGCCTGTTGTTCATCTTCGTTCAAGTCGCCTAACATGTGCACAAGCAAAACAAACAAGCAAGCAAACAAGTCAGCATGCGCAAGAATAACAAACAAGCAAGCATACCGCAACAACAAACGTACTGAAGCTGTGGCCGTTGTTGCTCTTGATCATGGCCGAGAGCATCTCCGGTGAGAGCGTCTGCGAGCCGAGCGACTCGTGTTGGTGGGGCATCATGCCGCGCGGCGCAAACTTGTCGAGCACCATCATGTTGGGCTTGTGCATCGCGTGCACGGGCGCACCACCCGCGTAGCCCGAGCTCGGGTCGTACATGCGGTTCATGTCGCCCCCGAACGCAAGCTCGCTCGTGCGGTCGTACAGCGGCGAGCTCGCGGGCACCACGCCGGGGATGCCGCCGGGAAACATGTTGGCCGCGTTCACGCCCGAGCCAATGCCCGCGGGGAGCGTCATGGACGTCGCACCGCCACCACCGGACACGTCGAGTTCGTTGCTCGCGCGCCGATACAAGTTCTCAAAGTAGTCGGTGTTGGCCTGGATCTTGGCCATGTCGGGCGCCGGCTGCAGGTTGAACGCGCTCCCGGACGACGGCGCCAAGTGCGCCATGGGCGTGCTCGGCGGGAGCTCGTCGTTCGGGCCTTCGAGTTTGATGCCCATGAGCGCCGCGTACTCCTCGACAGACGACGGGAACGCGCCCTGGCCGCCCTGTACCTGCTGCGGCTGGAGCGCGCCTGGCGCGAGGCCCGGGATCATCGCCGCGCCGAACGGGTTCGCGCCAAAGCCGCCGCCCTGCTGCGTGTCGATCACGAGGCCGCCCATGGCGAGCTGCTGTTGTGAGTGATGGGCCTGCTGCTGCTGCACATGGTGGTGCTGCTGTTGCTGCTGGTGGTGGTGGCCGAACTGCATGCCGCCGCCCCCGCCGAGCAGGTCGCCGTCGTGCATCATCTCGACATCGGCCTCGGACGAAAAGTCCATGCTTGTTGTTGCTTGGAATAAATCAGAAGAGGGTGATATGTGCGCACGAACAAGTACACACACACACACGCAAGCACACGTGTTTGTTGCTTTTGCTTGTTGTTGCTGCTGCTGCTGACGTGGGCTGTTGTTGCGCTTGCTCGCTTGCTTGCTGGCGCTTTGCTTTCTTTGCTTTGGGCCTTTTGTCCTTCTTTTTTTTGACTCGCAAGTTTTGTTTAATATAAATAAGGTTTATTAACAGGTTATGAGGTTTTTCAAGCTTAGAAAAACCTTACGGATAATAAACCTTATGTATAATTGTCCAGTTGTTTAATACATATTTTAAGTCACAGCGTATGTGTAAAGATGATGTGTCCGACCCCAATATATCCATCTTTAATCGTTAAAGATGGATATATTGGTATTTTATATTGTACCTTTCACCTTTTTTGGCGGTGGGGATAGCTAATTCGAGCTTTTATTACCAAACAGCCTCAAATAGAGTTCAAGTTGACCTTTAATTAGAATAAGCTAACTGCTGTTGGCTGTTTTCCGTAAACAAGCTTGTCGCTCTAAT
>JAASFY010000026.1:0-63122 GCA_023334035.1 Globisporangium okanoganense | reverse complement strand
GGTCGATGTGTAGGACAGTATTTTATCCAATCAGAGTACGCGTGCCTTATGCAATGTCGCTTCGTGTACTGTTTTTATTCACTTCCTTAAGTATCAAAATCAGCTTTGTACCACGTGCGTTATACTCCGTCGTTATGTGTAGTGTTCCCTCGCATCTGTGACCGCTCAAGGACCCAATGCCAGTCACTTCGGTGGTAAAGGTCCTGCTCGCCTGTGGATCGCAAATGATTTCCATTCAGATTTGTCCACACTGCTTCCCTGCGCCTCTGATACAAGGTGGGCTGTGCGACTCTCTGAGATCGTTGGATCCATTTGGAACGCGTAGAGGTCGGTCTCACACGAAGAGTCAGCGAGTGATATGTTGAGCTCGTGACAGAGAGAGCTCTTGGCACCGGAGGCGGACATAAACCTGGTCACTCTATTAACTCAGAGCTCCAAGCGTTCCAGACAGGGGTCACACCGAGCGAGGAGCTCTTCTTCTCTATGGCTATATGGCGATCACGCAGTACCCAGCAGCAAGACTCCTTGTGGATCCTCCACGGTCGCAATTGAACGCTCGAGGCCAGCGCCGAGGGCCAAGGAAGGTTCCGTCCTGCCTGCCCCATCCTGGGCTCAGTCATTCCTCAACTTGCCTCTTTGAGCTCAGAGTTCTAACAAGCTACAGCACCCGCCGACCTTCCCAACTCTCACTCCCAGTCTCCATCAGTATGAAGCTCGCTCGTGTCTTTGTCCACGTTGCTCTCGTTGCGATCGCGATCGGTTCGCTTGTGGTACCGACTGAGGCCGGAGGGTACTCCCAGGTGTCCCAGCAGAGCACCAACTCGGCGGTGAAAGCGTCGAGTGGAAAGACCAGCTCTGCGACTCCGTGCCCTCCGTCGTCCGAGAAGAGCATCAGCTCCGGCGAGACCTCGACTTCCAAGACGAATAGCTGGACCGGTGCCAATACCACGAACACCAACAAGACCAATGCCTCGACTGGGAAGAGCAGCACGGTCGAGACGCCTTGTCCACCAAAGTCGGCTCCAAGCACCAGCAAGACATCGACTGGCGGCAAGACCTCAATCAGTACCAACAAGAACACCGCCAAGACGCCGTGCCCACCAACGTCGGCGTCGGTTACCAGCTCCGGTGGTAAGAGCTCGACCTCGACTAACAACAACAAGTGGAGCGGTACCAGCTCCACGACCGTGAACAGCGGCAAGTCGTCCACCAGCACCAACAAGAACACCGCCAAGACGCCGTGCCCACCAACGTCGGCACCGAGTACCAGCTCCGGTGGTAAGACTTCTGGAAACACTTTCCCAAGTGTGGTTGTGATCCCGAACGCGAACACGCAGACGAAGACTCCGTGCCCATCGACGACCGCCCCAGTTTCCGGTGGCCAGATCACTACGACGGCCCCGACCACTGCTCCAGTGACCGAGACGCCTGTGACTGAGGCACCAACGACTGCTCCGGTGACTGAGGCTCCGACCACTACTCCAGTGACGGTGACAACCACGACTCCAGTGACCGATGCTCTGACCATGGCTCCAGTGACCGCAACGCCTGCAACTGTGGCTCCAACTCCGGCTCCGATGAGCGTGGCTCAGACGACTGTCACTGACAGCTCGAGTGGAAGCAGCGGCTCGACGACTGAAACCCCAGCGACTGCGGCCACAGACGTTCTGACTGTCGCTCCGTCGGTTGCGTCGAGTGGAAGTGGCTCCAGCGCTACCATCAGCACCGCTGCACCAACCCCTGCTACGACTACCACTGTGAGCAGCAGCAGCACCGCCAGTAGCACCACCACCGACAGCAGCGATGCATACAGCGGTACGGTTATCCCAGAGACTGGTGATTCTACAGTCCAGGAAACGGTGACTGAGACATCAACGACCGCCCCAGTGACTAAGACTGATGCTCCGGCCACTACTCCAGTGACGGATGCTCCGACCACGACTCCAGTGACGATGGCTCCGACCACCGCCCCAGTGACTGAGGCTTCGACCACTACTCCAATGACGGTGGCTCCAACCACGACTCCAGTGACCGTAGCTTTGACTACAGCTCCAGTGACGGCAGCTCCAACCTCTGCTCCAAGTACCCCAACGCCTATTTCCAGCGGTAACAGCGCCTCCAAGACACCATGCCCATCCACTCCGGCCCCGTCGAACGGAGCCACCAAGTCTCCAGTCATGATCACCGCCGCTCCAACGTCTGCGCCTGCCTCGGGGGCTTCAACTGCCAAGACGCCATGCCCATCAACTGCGACTCCAATTGTCAACGGAAACAGCGGAACCAGCAGCAACAAAACCCCATGCCCATCGACCGCGACCCCATCGACGGCCAACAACAACAACAAGACTCCTTGCCCATCGACCGCCACCCCATCGACGGCCAGCAACAACAACCAGGGCCAAAACAACAACTCGGCCAAGACTCCGTGCCCGTCGACTTCGACGACGACCACTGGCTTCAACGTCCACCAAGACCGGCAACGGCGCTGTTCAGGCCTACTAAGGCTCTCGAGTCAACGCTACCTCTTCAGGAGCCTTCTAATAGCGCTCTCGACTGAGCTGCTCCACGTGTCTGTGTCTGCATCATAAATGCTGTCTTTCAATCATCTGTGTCTTCACTCACTGTGCCTCTTGTTTGCCTGTGTGGCCCTCCCTGAGCTCTCAAAGCTGAAGCAATGATCACTCGGCACACCAAACAGCAATTTACGGACGCAATTGGTCTAGGAACGCCATCTCGAGATCGCCGGACTCTGAATTCACATACCGGTACTAAAGTATGCCTTTCAGTTTTGATGGCCATCTTGTTTTTGACGAATCACGATAGCTCATCAACCTCTGTAAATGCAAAACTGAATTCCAGTTTTCATTTCGAATTTGTATGGGTGGCATGGAAATCACTGTTCAGGAGGTAAAACAAAATTCGCGTGGACCACATTATAGCTGAAACAAAATACATTGTTTTTCGATTGGTGATGCTAAAAACTGTTTTGTTACCCATCACTGTTCTTCTTGGCATCGCTCGGGAAAAAAAGCACAATTCTGCAAAGCAAGCATCATGGACGCCCCGATCGATGACGACACGAAGCGCACGGTGCAGAAGATCCCGCTGCTCGTGACGCGCGCCGGCCCACGCGACGGCGACAACTGGACCAAGCGCCTCAAGGAGGAGTACCTCGCACTCATCCAGGTGCGTGCGCGTCTCTCCTGTCTATCTGTTGGACTGCTGCTTGCGTCCGCGTCCATGCGTGTTGTGTCGTGTAGCTCTTGGCGCATCTGAGACTCACCGTGGGCTCGGTGAATGTACTTTGCTTTGCGTTGGGTGTATGGTATAGTATGTCAAGATGAACAAGGAGGCAGACAACGACTGGTTCACGATTGAGTCCAACAAGTCCGGCACGAGGTGAGCAACGTAGCATAACGTTGGCATAACGCCAGTAGTAGTGTTGGTGTGATTGTACCCACCCACTCGCTGATACTGTGACTGGTTGTTTTTGGTACCAAATGCTCTGTTGTGGACTGCAGGTGGACGGGCAAGTGCTGGTCGTTCCACAACGGCCTTCGCTACGAGTTCGACCTGGAGTTTGAGGTATTAAAACGACACACGTAGTTGATACTTATTATCTGGTTTGATACCAAACTTTTGATACTAAAACAATTCTTTCATGTAAACATGTGGGTGGCTTGGTACCTATAAATGCAGATCCCAGCGACGTACCCAGTGTCCAACCCAGAGCTGTGCATCCCAGAGCTCGAGGGCAAGACGTCCAAGATGTACAGGTGCGGATACGAATTTTAAAAATGCTGTAAACTGACATTTAAGTATCAACACTAAACTCACCAAAATCTGTTTTCGTGCCGTAATAACAGAGGCGGCAAGATCTGCCTGACGATCCACTTTGCGCCACTCTGGCAGAAGAACGTGCCTCGCTTCGGCATCGCCCACGCGCTCGCCCTCGGTGTACGTTGACAGCTTAATATCGATATTCGAAAGTGGATTTTGAATTATTTTGCTAATAACCTGCTTAATAATGATTCTGTGGACAGCTCGCGCCGTGGCTCGCTGCCGAAGTCCCGGACCTCGTCGAGCGCGGTATTATCACGCCAGTCTAAGACACGCGCCTTCAGCCAGAAAACGATCGACTGGCTGGGTTGCTGGCGAAGACCCGGTACACTCTCTGAAAGCAAAGTCGCGCTTAAATATCTTTTTTTGCATTCTTGTTTTCTTGACCTGCTCTTGGGGTTGCTTGATGGGATTTTCGTGTGGTTGACTCACTCATATACTATTCTTGAAGGGGGCTTTAGGGGGTTGGTAAATAGGATAAGGCTGATGGTAGGTTGGGCTTGGTTGGGGGTTGATTGCTGCCTCATAGCCTACACTTGTCCAGGTGGGTCGTCCACCGTGAAGGCACGACACAGGTCTGGCTGGCGATGAGGAGCTATGGCAGCAGAGACAGCAGGCGGTGGGGCGACATCAACGTGGGCGAGAGCATGGACATGGGCATCGGCAGCGCCATGGGGCTGGGCGCCGCCGACATTGTCTCGTCGTGTGCGCTCCCGGTGCTGCTTGGCGTGCTGCTCCTGCTGCTTGGACCGCTCTTGGTGTGTGCGCAGCAGAACCCGGACCGCTGGGCCCACTTGGGACATCCGTAGAAGTCGCAGCGCTTGCCGCCGCCGTGGGACCGGCAGAGGCGGTTCTGGTGCGCGTTCTTGGTGCAGCCCGTGATGTTGCACTGGCGTCCGCCGCCGTGGGATTTGCAGAGCCCTCGCGTCTGGGCAAACTTGGCGCAGCCGTCCTTCTTGCACCGCGAGCCGCCGCCGTGCTCGGGGCACTTGCCTCGACTCAGTGCTGACTTGTGGCAGCCCGCGATGTTGCATACTTTGCCGCTGTGGCGGTTGCAGAATCCAGCTGAGCGACGCAAGTTGGGGCAGTCTGGGTACGAGCACCGGAGCTGCTTCTTCTCGAGACTGTTGTTGGGATTAGCGCCAGATGATGATGAGTTGTTGCTGTTGGTGTTCTTGCTGTTGCTGCTTGGGTTCTTCTTGTTCTTCTTCAGCGGCGGCATCGTGAGCATCGGAAGTGGCGGCGGCGGGAGGCAGGACGTGATGGAGAACGGAGCTTTCAAGGCTGTTGGCTGCTGTTGGTGGTGCTGGTGAAACTGGTTCTGTTGGTGTTGGTGCTGCTGGTGATGCTGATGATGCTGGTGGTGCTTGGAGTCGTGCATCTCGGACTCGAGCTCTGTAGACATGGTATCGTGGAAGAATGGCCGCGGGAGCTGGGCAAATTCCTGGATGAACACTCTTGGCGGCGAGATGATCGAGTTGATAATCGACGACGAGGGCATCTGCAGCATCTGCTGGGATAGCGGACTCGGACTTGGGAACATGGAGAAGTTGCGGTTCAGGAGCGATGGCGTGCTTCGCAGCAGCGTGCTGCTGCTCAGTGGCATGTTGTTGTTGCTGTCAAAGCAGATCTGCGGGATCGAAATCTCGACGTGGTGATGCTGATTGAAGTGGTTGCGCTTCGCCAGCGACGGGGTCGACGACAGCGGCTTGGACGGCGTCAGCGCGAAGTGGCGCGGGGACGAGAAGTCACCATCAAGCAGCAGCTCGCGCAAAATGTCGTTCTCTTCACTGGAGCACTGCGGGAGTCGGCGCTGGTGTTGTTGCTGCTGCTGCTGCTCGGCCTCGACGTACCCGTTGGCAAAGAACATGGTTGCGAGGGGATTTCTAGACTGTGACGCAGCGCCACAGAATGGTCAATTCAGACACTTCGGACGCACGGCGCTTGCTGGGAACAAGGAGAGGGAAAGCTTAGCCACGCGCAGCGGAAGTAGAAGAATGACTGACAGAGCAGAGAATGTTGCAGCGCAGGTCGTGTCTAATACCACACTTTACCTATAGCAGAAAGCGAGCCAAACGGCGCGAAACGACTCAACTGTCATAGAGAGTGCTCCCATTTTCCGCGAAGCCGTTGAGCAACCTCTCTCGAGACGAGGCACTATTAATATACCTCTCAACTGCTTTTGTTGCACCACAATCACGATAATCAAGATGATCGATGGCTCCGAAGGTTGGTGGGTACACGTTTCTCTCTTGAGCCGTTTCCTTCCACCTGACAGCCACGCACGACAATAATAGGTACATCAAGCGGATAGAATCGAACCCGATCCAAGTGGCTCTTGGCTTTCTCCATTTAATCGCGGCGGCGCCGGTGACACGCATGGCGGATTCAGCGATCTTCGTCCTTGCCTGGAAAACAAGATACAGTGAAACGATTTTTAAATCATGCGAGCATGCTCATAGATCCTCACAATTACGCTGTTACCGGCGCCAAGAAGTCAACGGCAGCAGCGTACCGGTAGGATTGCCGACACAGAAACCTCTGCGCACAGTCGCTTTCCGACGACTACGAAGATGAGACTGCGAGCGCAAAGTTCAGCTTCATACGATCGTAGGTTGATCTATCATGACGATGGTGGCACCTTTTTGGCCGCTCGAATCAGGCTCAGCTGCTCAAACTTGAGCGGCACTTTGCACAGCGGGCACGAAGTGAACCCGTCTTTCTCCATCTGTGTGATTCATACAAGAAGATAGAAATTGGTTTAGTGGAACGGAACATACCGAGTTACAATATAATGCACGGCTTACCTTTTTCCAGCAGCCCATGCAGCAAATGTGCCCACATTGCGCCGCGTACGCTTTCCGCGTGATGTCGTAGCACACCACGCACTGGGGGTCTTTCACCACGGCAGCAGTGGGCATCGCAGTCTCTTGCTGCTTGCGTCGTCGCTTCTGCTGGATTCGGTCAAAGAACGTAGCCATGCTGGAGTTGCGAGTTCCCGAGGTGGTTGCATCTACGTTATCGCCATCGCCATCATCATATTCGGCTACTGCCAACAAGGAGAGGTCGAGTGGGAGTCCGAGCGAGGTGGCCATTTCAACAAATCGGTCGCTGATCGCTCCTTTCAGCACATTTGGCATCAAGTTAAGCAGATCCTTGCACTCTGGGGTTTGGAGCAACTCGCAAATGGAGCTCAGCGCATTGTCGATGTCGTCTCCTGTATGAAGTTGTCGGATGAATCCGTAGAGCTTGGATACATCAGGCTCAGTGAGCGCGCTCCTTGCGACCGACGGGAACACAGACACAAGTATGTCGTCCTTGGATGTCTTGGCACCGAAAGCTGTGCTACTCTGGGCCGTAGCAAAATTCCTCTTTGCAGCGCTCCAAGAACTTGACTGATCCACAGCTGCCGATCGGCTCTCTGGATTCAGATTTGTTGAATTTGTCGAACTCTGCATTGCTGGGTGGGCTTTTGGAGGCATAAACGGTCGCGAAATCGAGGACGTTGACTCGACCATCGTTGTCTTCGTCGAGAAAAGAGCCCCAAGCGTCTGCTTTCTTTGCACGGGTGGCGTGGATATCCGCGTTGGGATCGCTGTGCTGGACCTGCTCGACTCTGTTACTGAACCTGTCAACGCAGGACATTAGAGTTAGCAATATGATGGAGTCGCACAGATATGTTGGCACTGCAACTGTTTCTGTACCTGTTCGCTGTGCGTTTACTGGTTGCCGAAAGAGCTCCGGGTTCACGTACGACTGGCCGTCCCCGATAGCAGTCGAAGCGTTTGAGTAACTTCCTGACTTCGGGACTTGACTGCTTTGACTTAAGTCTTGAGTCGAAAATGATGAACTTATTGAAGCGCTTTTCCTTGACAATCCTACGGACTTCGGCTGAGGCACAATCGTCGCTTTCTGCATCAGCTGCGGTGGCGGAGCGTTCGCCTTGTTGCTCTTAAAGAATCTCGTGAGCCCGATGTGCGCCTCGCCTACAACAACAAAAATATGTTAGACCACCATACAACAGCTAGTACCATAACAACTTTGTTAAGCTTCTTACCATAATTTCTGCACGTGAAGCAGTATGGTTGCAGCCACTTTGACAGACACTTCTGCTGCTGCTGGAGTGCAAAGCGCTCATCCAATAGGATGATCGCTCCGTAATCATGACGATGTCGGATGACTCGTCCGATCGCCTGGTTGACAGCTCGGGAAGCTTGTTGGATATACCAGTTGTTCCCTGTCAGTTTCTGAATCAATACAGATGCACACAGCACACAGCCACGCGTTAGGTCAAACTCGTGTCAGCAAAAACACAAATCGTTCTTGAAACTCTACGCACCAGTTCTCCCAACGGCACAACAACTTCGTCCAAGATGCTCTTCTTCAAAATAATCTTCGGATCTTTCGTTGGCGGGAACGGAAGTCCAGTGATCACCACTGCTCGCCCTTTATCGTTCGAGAAATCGATTCCTTCACTGACCTAGAAACATTGTTACAACGGCAAATCAGTGAATGTAAGGTACAAAGCACAATATCCCAGTGGAATTCACATCAAACACACAGTACCTTTCCGCGACACACGGCAAAGAACACGGCGCCATTGGTGTTGGTCTTGATCGTCTCGTGGTACTCGTCGACGACTTCTTTGAAATCCAATCGCCCTCGCGGTTCGACAAAGACCTGCTTCTGCTGAACAATGCGATCCCAAATTGAAGAACTCGCGTCGCCCTGTGTTGGTCGCTGCCACCTTGCGATGCTTTCTTCCAAGATCGCATACGACGGGAAAAACACCAACAAGCCGCTTGGAACTAGACGCGTGAAGTTCACGATTGTGTTCCCGAGTTCCAGCAGGTATTCGTCAGTCGAGCGGAAGTTGTAGCTCGAGTTCAGCCGCTTCCCAGTCACTCCCGTGCCCACAACGCCCACCCACACCTGGTTGGCATCAATCACGTGACTATTTTCCAGTCGCACAGGAAAGTCGATGCCGAGCTCCTTGATGGTCGTCTCTAGCGGAGAAAGCGTGCCACTGTATTGAAAAAAGCATTTCAGCAAGAGCGAGTGAGATTTTGACCATGCAAAATAAGTAGCTCAAGTGTGTCGAGCTTTGCTCAGCCCATGCAATACCTTGTCAGAATGACGTTGTAGACTTTGTTTTCACAAATTTCGTTGAACGAGACGCCCGGGTGAAAGCACCAATAGTTAAACACTCGTGTTGTCGACTTGTTCTTCCCACGAACCGAGTTGAACAGGCGAGGCGCATTCGGTCCTCTTCAAAGCACAAATAGATATACATATAAGAGCTAAATTAGCGAAATTGGTTCATTATACTCTAAGAGTGGCAGGCTGGATTTACGCACCTTTCCTGAACTTCTTGGATGTGAACTCTGTAGTTTTTCGCAGACTGTACAGCACAACAAAGGACACGAGCATCAGACTTAGCAAAGACTCAATGAAGACCAGATAAAATCCTGTATGATTATGTGCAGTACCTTCAAGTGCTGCTCTTTGTTGCGGAAGATTGTCCCCATGAACGACAGCAGCGCATCCAGCTTTGAAGCGGCTCCTTGATTCTTCCCGCTCTCATTCGCATGCTCGATGATCTCTTCAATCATGCTCAGAACGAGTGGGCACGTGTCAAAGTTTACGTTGAACTGCTGAAAGAACTCGAAAATGTACTCTCCAGGCTGGGGAATTACACAATAACAGCACATACAAGGTTAGACTTCTAATTCAAGGCCACAATGCTTCATGAAGAAGCAGTTAACACGAGTACGAACCTTTGTAAATCCGCCAGTCGAGGAAAGCGGGAAACTGTTCAGTCCCTTGTCGATCTCAAGCAGCAGCGCTTTCAACGTCTCTGCTGACTGCAAGCACACACGAAACACCAAAATGGTCAGAAACTCTTCACTACAAAAGGTACTCTTAGCGATCGCGGATAGTGTACCTCAGCCGACAGATTACTGCTCGCATTCAGCACGATGCGGTTCTCAAAGAGCGCTTGGATAAAATGCTGGACCTCGGTCACGCAGCCTGCAATGTCAGTGGACGAGAGAGTATGCGAAGCAGCGTCGCTAGCAATCGACTCCTGTTAAATACCAAATACCAAGGACAAGCACAAGGGTTAGACAGTAAACTCATGAGGTTTACGATCAGTACTGGTCCAGAGGTTACTGCGGTATGTTGCAAGACACGTACCACATTGTGAGCTTCATCAAAAATCAGAATAGAGTTCTCGATCGAAATGCCAATGGAGCGGCGGGAGAGCGGATCGATCAGGTAGTTGTACGGAACGAAGATGATGTCGGCATCCGGCAGAATGTTGCGACTCAGGAAGAACGGACAGATCTGCAGTACAAGAAAAATAGATCAACAATGTTAGCCCTCTCTCCAGCATTTCTCATAAACAAATAACACACACACACAAAGCTCACCGTACCTCTTTCTCTTTCATCGTCTCGACGAGCTCTTCAATGTCTAATATTGGTATGTTCTGCTTCGTGTTGCGTCGCGTGACATTGTCAAAGCCTCGTTTATACACGCAGCTACAGTACATCACGGTTCACAATGTTAGCAATTATCACACAAGCAGAAGCAGCCCAAATTTAAAAGCCTGCCTGCCCGGTCACTCACCTTTTCCGCTTGACAGCGTCACGACAGGCAAAGTTCTGCTTCGTGCCACGCATCTGCGAGATTTTGTCGTTCACGCACAGATGTTCGCGCGAGCCTAATACCGCAACGCGTGGGTTGTACGACGTGTTGCGCAGCTCCTGCACGACCTGCTTGAGCTGCGAGTGCGTGCGTGAAGAGTAGATGATGCGCGGGATGAGGTCGCGCTCCGCCGCCTCTCGCTCATCGTCGCCGCTGTCGTAGCCTTCGTACGCGAGTCGGTTCGGCGCCGCCGAGCCGCCATTATTGCGCTTGTTGAACATGATGGCGTTGCTGTTGTTGTTCTTAACAGTAGCAGCCATATTCGCACTGCCATTCGCCTTCAGGGTCTTCTCAAAGTGCTTGCGCCACGCCAGCGTCGCACACAGCAGACATAGCGTCTATAGGCATACACATTAACAGCATGCATATCATCATAATGTTAAATATACACTCTCATACACACAGCAGTTGAAGTTGCAGTTAACCAAAATGCGCGCATTTTGCCAAAAATGCAGGAATGAATGCCAACTGACCTTGCCGGTGCCCGTGGGGCTCTCGAGAATGGCGTTCTGCTTAGAGGAGAGCGAGAGGATGACCTTCTCCATGTAGATGAGCTGCGAGTCGTACGGCGGGAACGGGAACTCCACGGGGATGCCGCAGATCTCGAGCTTCACGCCCATGGCTCACGCTCACTCGCTGGTCTGTGAAGGCAATCGTCTGTCTGCCCTCAATTTTGTTGCACTTTGCATGTTGACACCGTTTCCTGTTTTAATGTGAACCACCTCAACTAAAACGTATTTACCTACTTTAACGTGGTAATATGTCCGCAAAAAATGGGTGGAACCTTAATAAAGGGTAACCGAACATTAAATTAGGTTAGTTAGCGTCACCTGAATGCAACTCTTGAAGAAAAGCGAGCATGGGGTCTGCGAAGCTCGTCGTCGCGCTCTACCGGTCGCTCGTGCGCAGCGCCAAGGTGCTGGACACGCACAAGGAGTTCAAGGTGCGTCATCATCATATCCTGTGTGTAGTGCCACTTTTAACCCATTGCGCATGCAATTGCGTGCGCACAACAAGAGCAACTGCAACACTAACAGCGTCTCTCTCATTTGCTCGTATTCATGTGATTGTAGGCGCTGCTCCCGCGCGAAGTGATCTGGAATGCTGGCAAGAGCAAATGCGACTTCTTCACGACCAACGCGTCCTGCGTAGAGACGCTGCGCCGCGAGTTCCGCACGCCAGTGGCCACGACGCAAGAGCTGGACGCTGCGGTGGACGAGGCATTCGTGATCAACAAGGCGATCGCCGAGCGCGTGCACCTGCTGTACGTTGACGAGCACGACCAGGAGCTGCTCGCATTCTGTCACCCTCAGCACGTGATCACCTTTGACGGATACTACGAGGAGCTCAAGAAGAGCCAGCGCACCTCCGAGCAGAGCAAAGCGCTCGATGACGCTCTTGAATTGATCCGAAGCGCGGCCGAGGTTCTCAAGAACGACGACATGAGCGCAGAGGACAAGGCGCGCATCGCCAAGACGTACTATACACAGTCGATCAAGCTCTTCCCCACTGCAGACGCGCACGCGTACCTCGGCTGGCACTTGTACCTGGATGGAGAGCTCGACAAGGCCTCGGTCGAGTGCGAGCGCGCGATTGAGCTGGACCCGAGCTTCGGCAATGCGTACAACGACCTCGGCCTCATTCGCGTGCAGCAGGGCTACGACGAAGAGGCCGTGGAGTTCTTCACGCAGGCCAAGCGCGCGTCGCGCTACGACGTGCGCCACTTTCCCAGTCTCAACCTCGCGGCGCTGCACCTAGAGAAAGACCGGATCAAGCCAGCGCTGCACGAGTACATTGAGGCGCTGCGCTGGATGCAGCCTGAGGAGTCCGTGGCGATCCGCAACACTGTCACAGACATTGGCACGTTCATCGTGACCATCGCCGAGAAACTACGCTCAGCGGCCTAGAATAGGCATGTTTCATGCGACTATATTGTAGGTACTGAAGTTTGCAAGAATGATGTCATGTCGTCTCTAACAAAAAAAAACAAGACGTCATCTATGTTATAAGCGAATGAACTGGTTGCTCTGAGTGCTGCCGCTTGCGCCGCCACTGGCGTCCGGAGCGCACGGTCGCGGCCTTGAGCGTATCCGCAGCTTTCCAGAACGCACGGCGGTCTCCTGTCTCGTACGCGACGATCACTTCAAAGCCAACGTGATCCTTTGTTTCATCATCACTTTTGGTGTGCGAAATCTCAATGCGACCCTGGAAAGCGCCTTCTTGGGCTGCGTCGCCAGCACTCTGCAGACGGAAGAACGCGTACAGCTCGTTCGAAACGACTGGACTGTCCGTGTCATTCTCAGCGCCTTGGTCTCCGTCCTCACCCTCACTCTCGTCGTCAGCGTCAGCAATCAAAACCAGTGGGCTCCCATTCGCAAACTCCTGCACTCGACAGACAACCTCCGCGAGAGACGAGCATCCCTCAGTCGCTACACATTATTTTCAAAACAAGCTAACCTGTTAGGGCCTCGTTCACAAATGTTACAATCCCATTGGATGCTGGTGTGAGAACGCACCTTGGCTGCTGCTGTCGTTTGCAACTGACACTGTGAACACGAGCTCTTGTCGCCGATGCGCTTCTTTCCGCTTGCCCAGTACCTTGCTCTATATACAAAAACAGAGTCAGTCGGTCCACAGTGGCCATCATCACAAAGTCTACTACACTCACAGACAGAAAGCTCTCACTCACCTGGGCGGCGTCCGAGTCCACGAGATCCGTCACGAACGTCCAGGCTATGCCCCAGCGCTTCGTCCGCCCTTGGAAGAACTCGGCCGTGCGCGTATGCGGCACGTGCTTGTCCCTCAACACTTTCAGGATCTTGCGGATCGTCGACTTTCGACCAATCATGGACGTGTACCAGACCACACGGGTCTGGAGTACGAGACTGTCTTCGATCATACTGGTGATGAACGCGACCTCGCCGCCCGGACACACCATCTCGCTGCTCGAGCCCATGCAGCACGTCTCGGGGTTCGTATCCGCCTGGCTCATGTCTTCAAAGAACGGCGGATTGCACATCGAGAAGTGGAACTTTGTGGTGTCCTTCTTCTCGTGGGCTAATGGCTCGAGCAGAAGCCTGTCGGTCTCGACTTTTTGTACCAGAATCTGACTCTCAAGCGCATTACGAGCCACATTCTCCAGTGCTGACGCGTACGATGCTGAGTCGATCTCTGTTGCGATGAACTTCCAGCCGTTTAAACGGGCGCCCAGCAGCGCGTAGATGCAGCTCGCGCCTGTGCCAATGTCAATCCCACGGATCGGATCCCCACTGGGACTTGAGGTGTTGTCGCTGGCTGTGGTTGTGTGGAATGGGTTCACGTTCACTTGTAGAAGTAGATCTTCGATCCAGTGCAGGTAGTTCAGACGGTTCGGGAGCTACTGAGACAGTTAATATGGGTACATGGTTTAGAATCAGTGGCAGAGTTCAGAGTGTGCCACTAAGACACACCCACCGGTGGACATAGGCGGTCGATCGGCATGGACCACTGGAGCTGGAAGTCGTGCAGCAGCAACGTCTTCGTGAGCTCGCGCACAGCGAGCGGGTCGTCCCACGCAAGCGATGCCGTGCGCTTCTCGTTGTTCACATTGCGCACACTGTCGACAGATGATGAAATCGATTAGAACCCGTGTTGCTCTCAGTCACATACAGCAATTGAGAGAGACATCAGCTGGTATACGCACTACTGCTTGAAGGACGGATAGAGCTCCGCGAGCGCGTAGAAATCGGGTGGGGCGTCTTTGTATCGGTTGCGCACGTGGAGCTGCGCGCCCATGTGCGGCGTCGGCCTCCGCTTTTCACCGCGCATGTCGAAATGTTGTCATCACGGCAGGCTCAAGAGCATTACATTTTTCCACTGGAAAACTGCGCCACAAGCTTAGGCCGCACAATTTGAAAAACAATCATTCCTTCACATGGCTCTTTTTTCTCGATAATATAGGTCGGAGGACCGTTATTAGTGGGAGCGACGATGTGATTGGCTGGAGTAATACTGGTAAAATCGCCTAATCCCGTTTGAAGCGTGTCACTTTATTAGCCCGCATCTAACGCAGAGCTTTATACCTATCGTCTATCTCGTCTGTTGCGCATCGATGGCAGCTTTGGGCGTCCAACTGGAGTGGACAATGGTCGACTTTCCTGTTGACTTAGTAAATCATCGCCGCCACTTTCCACCGCCTGCCGGACAAACTTGATAGCGACACTCGTCGCATCGATGCGCTCGCGCATGGACGCCATCGCGGCTTCACGGAGCAGTGCGCGCACGTCGCCCGCAGACTTGCCGCACGTGTGCTTGGCCACAAACGCTGCGACAGCTTGCGCGTCAATAAGTAACGCGTCCTGCGTGTAGTCGAGCGGGATCTTCTCGAGTGTCTCCAGCACGAGCTGCTCGCGCGCCTTCTCGTCTGGGAAGTCCACGTGGATGTGCACATCAAAGCGTCTACACAAAAACAACAACAACAACATTAGATCAGTATGGAACCTCGCAATAATTAAGGTCACAATATTGCTAAGTCGACAACACGTACCCAGGTCGCAGGATCGACGGGTCGAGCAGCTCTTTCCTCGTCGTGGATGCCAGGATGACCACGTGCTGCTTGAGGAACGCGTCGCGGGCTTCGGCGTCTTCCAGGCTCTGCTGCATCTTGGCCGGACTCGTGCTGAAGCCGTCCATCTCAACCAGCAGCATGCTCAGCATGCGGTCGAACGTCTGCTCGGTACTATTATCAAAGCCCCGCACGGGCGCGATGCTCTCGATCTGATCAAAGTACAAAATGCATGGCGCAGCGTTCCTCGCGGTCGCGAAGAGCTCACGGAGCGCTTTCTCCGTGTCGCCGACCACTTTTGTGAGCAGATCCGTGCAGTTGACCGCCACGAAGGACGCGAGACCGCGGCGTCGCACTTCGTCTGCGACTGCATTTGCGAGATGGCTCTTGCCTGAACCTGGGGCGCCAGTGAGCAGGATGCCCTTTGGAGGCACGGTACCAAAGGACAGGAACCGGCTGCAGTCCTCCAGCGGCTCGAGCAGCGACACGGTGATCGTCTGCAGGGCGCTTTCTAGACCGTAGACGCTTGGGAATGGCTTGTATGATGAGCTGTCATCTTCGCTTGGTTGCTGGAGTGAGGTACTCGCCGGCTGCTTCTCGCGCTGGGAGACGCGGTGCGTCTGGAGCACGGACGGGTACGTGGTCGCGAGCGCTTCCTCGAAATGCTGCGGCTGGACTGTAACATTATCATTACTATCAGCAGTAGACAGCGAAGTGTTGTTCAAGCAGATCTGAAGCGCCTTCTGGCAGAGACTCAGAAGATCAGCACCGACGAAGCCACCAGTGGCTTCACTAAGGCGCGTGAGGAACTGGGTGTGCTGGGTTTGTTGTCCACGGTCGATCGCCCAGGTCCTGGTCAGGATCTTGAGGATCTCGAGTCGTTCACGCTGCCCTGGTGGCTCAATGCGCACGATGAGGTCCAGTCGTCCATTCGAGAACACCGCAGGGTCCATCGTATCCAGATGACTCGTGGTCCCAAGTACAAACACGCGGTGTCTGGAGCTCTTGATCTTCTCGAGACAGGCCAAAAAAGTGCCGAGTACGCCGATCTCAAGTGCGTTCTGCGAGTCTGCCGACAGAGTCCGCAACGCCGTGATGGACTCGATGCCGTCGATGACGAGGACGCTCGGCGCCTGCTGGACCACGGACTCGAACGTCTGCACGAGCTGCGCCTCGGACTGGCCTACGTACGTCTGGAAAATGTCGGCGGCGTGCAAGAATGTCACCGAGACAGTGTCGCCCAAACATTTCGTGAGAGCTCTTGCCAGGAGCGTCTTGCCCACGCCCGGGAGGCCGCTGATAATGGCTCCGACGTTTGGTGCTGCGCTGTTGCTGCTGTTGTTGTCGGAGCCAAGCTGGAGTCGAGCGAGGATCGCCTGGAGCAGCACCTGGGCGTAGGCATCCAGGCCTCCGAGATCTTGGGAGAGCTCGGCCAGGTATTCGCTCAGCGGTCGGAACGAAGCGGTCACCTGTGCACCTTGAGGTCGAGTCGAACTGCCGCTTGTAAACCGCAGTGTCACCCTTGTGGTGCTCGTGATTTTTCCTAAAGAAGCACAGCAACCAGAGCCCTGTTGCTTCCATTCGATACCAGCGAACTGTGTGGTTTCGTGGCGATTGAACCAGTTGATGGGCACGCGCTGGCCTTCCCAGATGATCGAGTCTTGGAGAAGCTAACAAGTCACAAAACAACAAGCAAGCCAGTACTCAAGTGAGAAGCCAACCACCTCACTCATATACACACATATACATACAGCGGACCCACCTTGACCAACGCGCGCTTTAGTCCACTGGCGACGGCTCGTGGTGGCTCGGTGCGATCCAGGAACTGCAGCTCTACGGCCGCCACTTGGCCGCACACACACGAACACACACGCTGATGATTGTTCTCCATTGTATCCCCAGCAGCATCATGAGCAGTCACTTGAATTTGATCAGCAGCAGTGATATCGTCCGCGGCATATCCTAATGCTGTCCAGAGGCCATGGGATGCCGCTGCGCTTGCGTCACGCTCGTCCACTGCCAGTCGCACTTGCGTAAAGCACACGCTTTCGCTGTTGCTGTCACTGCTGGTAGAAGATGCACCGCTGACTCGCTGGACCTGCGCCATGCGGTGCTGAGAGCGCACCTGAGACGTGTACAGTACACAGCGGCGGTCGCCCACAGCAGTAGCGCCAGGAGCATCGCGGCGCACTCGCATGAGAGCCATCACCATCGTTTTTGCCTGCCAATGCAAAGTTGCCAAGCCATTTCCTGTCATTTTCGACCAATCAGAAGCGCGCAATATCAAGCCATCGAGGGGCCACTATTGAAATGCATTTCCCCACAAATTGCGAGCTTGGAGCTTTCTGGAGAGCTTATTCGGAAGAATAGGAAGACGAAGAAGGAGAAGAGCTCCGTGACGACTCTTATTCGCGCTCTCTCCCTGTCTGCGGTTCTCACTCTCTCTGTCTATCATCAGCACCAGTTCAAGCACCACAAGCAGTCATGGACGTGTGGTACGCCGTGAGCCAGTACGAGAAGCGCCAGGGCGCGCCGGCCTTTGACGAGTACGCGCACCCGGCCATCTCGGCGCGCGCATTGCCGTACGTGATGCGCGTGCCGGCGAGCTTCCTGCCGTGGGACCACAAGAACGGCGTGATCGCGCTGCGGAGGAAGGACAAGCAGCTCGCCGTGTGTCGCTGCGGCGTCGTGCTCGCGGGCATTTACTTCCAGCTCGAGAACGCCACGCAGACGCAGGTGGCCGTGGCTCTCAAGGTCATGGACCAGAGCCAGCTGCAGCTACAGCGCGACGACGTGGAGAGCGAGGTGCGCGTCATGGCGCAGCTGCAGATGGCCGGCGTTGACGCGCCGCTGGCCAACCCGTACGTGATCCGGTGGGAACACGGCCAGGACGCACACAACCAGTACCTGGCGACCGAGTACATTGCGAACGGCAGCCTGCAGTCGTACGCACACAAGCGCATCCGCCACCTCATGGTCAAGCACCTGCAGGTCTTTGTGACGAGGCACGGCGAGGGGCCCACGAAGCTCGAGTGCGTCTCGTACGTGTACCGCGGCGCCGGCCACGAGTGGATGCGCGAGAGCCTGCAGCTCTTCCAGGGCATCATCCGCGGACTCACGTACCTGCACGCACAGGGCGTGGCGCACTTGGACCTGGATATTTATAATGTGGCGATCGACAAGGAACTGCTGCCGCGCATCATCGACTACGGCAGCAGCCAGCTCATGGACCACCGCCAGGTCGTCGGCGCGGGCTACGTCGGCATCAAGTGCAAGCCGGTCTTCGTGGCGCCCGAGGTGCGCGAGCACGCCAAGCACACGATGCCGCGGCCCGGGTTCCTGGGTCCACAGGCCGACCTCTGGTCCGTCGGCGTGGTGGTACGTGACTATTATCATTCTAAGCTATGCTACGTATTGAAATTGGTTAGTCTAACTCTGTGATTTCTGTTGTCTCTATAGCTCGTACAGTGCGTGGTCTGGGGCTTCCGAGGCGGGCCGTCGTACCTGATGGCCAACCCCAAGTGGCGCAAGGAGGTCTTTGAGCACATCGATGCGGCCTGCGAGTCGCACGAATTGTGCTTCCTGTGCCAGAATTTCATCGCGATCCCGCCGCTCGTGGGCGTGATCATCAAGCAGCTGCTGCACCTCGACCCGCTGCAGCGACCCACGGCCTACGACGTCGCAATAGCGCTCCAGGAGAACCGACAGCTTGGGCTCTTTGCGCCAACGCACGCGCGCTCCAGACGACAGCCAAATGGCTCGTCGTCCTAGAAGTAGGCTACTGCTCGTGTGGTACCGGTGGTCGCTTATGTACCAAGGGACCTGCACCAGTTCGCAAAGCCAGTCTGCCTCGTGAAGTCTCAGACTTAGCCAGAAACCCTCGAGCCAATTTCAAGACGAGCCAATTTCAAGACGAGCCAACCCTCAAGCCAACTAACTATACACTACGGCTCTGGCGAGAACTGCCGCAGCGCTTCTTGCTCGCCCAGGACGAACATTGCAAGCGAAAAGTCCTCCTGTTGTTGGCCAGGTAGACAGGGTATATCAAGTTATAAAGGATCACAATGTTAGTCTCAAATGATCCACTTGGTCCTCTCGTAGTGTGCGTTCGTTCGTACCGGCAGCAGCGCAAACTCGCCCAACTCGTTCTCCTCGCCGCACGTGTGGAACGTTTTCACGAGCATGCGGTTGTCCAGCAGCGGTAGCTTGGACCGCACCAGCGCAGCAAATGCTGACCACCCATTCAATTTGGTATCAACCCATTTGAACTAAGTATCAACAGATCCCCAATTTGGTATCAAACCCAGATCCACTCACTCACCGCTGTAGTTAACGACGCCCGAGCCATCGGGGTTGATGCGCTGGAACAGCACCGACCACTCTTCCCGGACCCTGTGAGCAATATTGGTATCAAATCCTTCGTCAGGTATCAGCCAGTTAAATATCAACGCACAGAGAGACCTTGATACCAATGCGAGCTCCCTCCGTACCTGGTCTGGTACTGCAGCCAGACGTTCATGACCGAGTCGAGGACGTCGTCGACGTGGAGCATGGCCATGGCGGCCGACTGCTGGAGCTGGGATGGCAGCGCCGAGTCTCTTCGTCTCGCTGTCGTCACGCCAGGAGTGCCCAGCGCCTCGCGCTCCGAGGTCTGGAGCATGAGCAGCTGCTGGCGCTGCTCCCTGTTGAGCACCAGGCGGCTCACGAGCGGCTCGTCGACGAGCTCCTTCAACGCCGGATAAGCGATCAGACACGCGTGGTACGGCTCGTCCTCGAGGCGGAACTGGAGCTGGTCGAGCGGAATCAGTCTCTGCAGCGCCAGCAGGTAGAAGTCCAACGCCACGCGGTGCACACGCGCCTTTGGGATCGCGTTCGTGAAGCGCATGAACCACTTGATGCGCACTTTTTCCTGCGTGTGGCCCGAGTGTTGCGCGCCCGTGAGCAGCTGCACGAGTTTCTTCTGAGCCAACGCCTTGAAGCCGAGTTCCATTAGATAAACGTCCTTGATGAACGCCACGAGCGACTGGCGCGGTCTTTCAACAGCGTCGTCCAATGTATTGGAATAAATCTTCTTGACGTACAGGCGCGCGATCTCCTGCACCACCTCAGTGGGTGTGAGCACGGGCAGGCTCAGTGACTCTGTTGCGGTTTGTGAAGTTGTAGAAATTGGTTCAGCCTGCTGCTGCATGACCGGGTCCTTGCGCTGCAGATACGCGGCTCTCGCTGGCGTTAGAGCCGTGGTATCAGGTTTAGCAGCTGCGACCTGAGCCACTGGGGCCATAGCCTTAACCACTCGCGTGAGCGCGACCATCTCGCGTTCCTGGAGCTCGAGCTGCTCTCGAATCCGCAACTTCCCACTGAATTTCGCCAGGTTCTTGTCGGTTTGTGTCGAAATTGTCTCGAATTTCTTGCTCTCGAGCTGGAAGAGCATCGGGTTAAAGTCCGGGGCCGAGAGGTCTGGGAGTACGTCCCGGTGGTAGACCAGAAAGTTGGAGAAGAGCGTCGGGTTGGATTCCAATGGTTCCTACACACAAAGAAATTCCATTTTTTTCAAGAATATAACAATGACCTCTATAACCCTCTTATAGAGAGGTCCTTTAGACAACCTTACCATGAGCAGGTCCGGGTACTTGGCGAATAGCCGCGTGACCAGCACGGGCTTGCGATGCGCAATGTCGAGGAAGAACTCGGGGTGTTTCTCCAGCGTCTCGCTCAGCAGGTGCGGCACGAGCGAGAACGCGAGCGCCAGCAGCGACGCGTCATCACGGAGCACCTGTGCCAGGAGCTCCGGCGTGGTCTTGAGGATGTGGCTCAACGTCCCGGAGGTTGACAACAACACCTTTGCGAACGCCGTGTGACTCGAAATGAGGAGCTCTGTTGGAAATTAAACATGAAATTAGTATGCGACAATCGAATATGTATAGTGGACGGATATGAGGGGGAAAATACTACCTGAGAGGATCGACGGGTTCGCTTTCACGGCATCTGCGAGCACTACGGGGCGATTCACCAGCAGATCTGTAAATCCTCGCGGGTGGTTGAGCAGGAACTCTTCCAGCACAGCCTGGTATACACACATATATGTACAGTCATCATAAGGGCTTTGTGATAAGACAACCCGAGGCCAAGGGTGGTATACACTAGTATACACACGCACCGTGCTGTCCTTGAGCGTGTGGTTGAGCAGCGCGAGCAGCACGTCCTGCCTCTGGACGAGCACCTGCGAGACGAGAAAGATGTTCTGCTCCAGTATACGCGCGACCAAGTACTGCGAGTCCTGGAAGATGTGCGCCGTGAGGAACGGCGACTGCCACAGGATCGCAGCAAACTCACTTGGGTGGCGCTCAATGAGCCGCTGGAACAATGGCTGGTTGGTTGTGCTGTGCTGGTAGGCTTCTCCAGTATTGATACCAGCACCAGCAGATAGACTCTTGGGATTCTCTGTATTCGAAGCCACTGCGTCCATGAGGATGGCGTCCATGGCGTCCATGTTCTCCTGAAGAAAGCTGCGGAACTCGGGCAGGTGGGTATTTGCGATCTCCTGGAGTACACGCTGCGTCTCGCTCGCATTCATATGATTCACGAGCATCGCGTAGAAAAAGCGCTTCTTCTCCACATTCTTGTGCTGGAAGAAATATTGGAGGAGCTCTCCGCATGCCAAGCACGCCAAAGTCTCCATGTTGCTGCTCAGGAACGCGAGGAAGAGCGCTTCCTTCTCGAGCGGCTCGTCGTCACGAAGTTGAGGGAGGAGGCTGGCAATCTGCTCACGAACGCTGAGCTTTGACTGGAGATTATGGAGCTCATTGGTGCGGGAGACCAGCAGGCGGGACTCTTCGAGAGCATCGGTGAGCTCCTGGCACTCTTCAAAGTAGAAGCGGCGCTCGTATGGCTGGTCTTTAACGGACTCTTGATCATCGCCTTGTGTACCAATTGTACTTCTGCTGGTGATACTGCGATTGACGTTTTGGGCGTACAACCCCGACTCGATGATGCAAAGCACGACGTTAAGCACGCGCTGGTACTCGGGAAGTCGAAGTGTGAGCTTCTTGAGGCAGTCGAGCGCGATCACGATCGAGAGGCCATCCGGGTCCGCCTTTGGCACGAGCTTGCGGCGAAGGATGTCTATTGAGCCAACCACAGAAGAGCATGGTCGGTACAAAATGTTAATGAGAAGCCTTCGACAATGTCGACACATTGGTGCTTACAGGATTGCTCAATGTGGCTGGTGACGGATGTCCACACTTTCGATAGCTCTGTTGAAGAAGCGCCCTCAGAGCAGCCCCAGTCCTCCACAATGTCGTAGAGCAGTCGCTCCTGCTGTGGCGAAGCCCTATACAAACAACAAATCCCACAGACACTGTGAGCAGCCAGTAGCCATTTTCCAGATAATATTCACATTCAAACGTACTCGTTCTCGAGCGAGAAGAAGTGGCGCAGCAGGAACGACGTCTTGCGCTTGGCGGTCTCAAATTCGCTGCCGTCGTCGACCACACCCGCCTGGGTCACGAATTTCTGCAGCTTGGCGCGCCCGATCTCCTGCTGCGCCTGCTCTTTGAGCCGCTGGAGCGCATCGACGTCCAGTTTGTGCTTGTACGCCAGCATGCACGCCTTCACCTCCACGTGCTCTCGCGCTCGCGGGTTGATATCGAGCGAGATGGCTGACGGTGTTGGTGTTGATGGTGAAAATGGTTCTTCAGTGCCTTGAAAATGGTTTTCGACAATTTCCTTCCTGGTCGACAGTGTTGATACTGGTGACGTTGTGGCTGTCAGTGGGCGCTTGGAGCACTGAGGAGGTCTGTCGGATTGATGATGAGGCTGGTCGATTGGAATCTGTGAGCACTGATTGCGGCGTGGGGTCGAGATTCTCGTAACACTAGCGGATTTGCAGCGTGGCAATACCGTGGGACTCACAGAGACAAGCTGTCGAGGCGAGAGTGGCAAGCCCCCTGGTCCAGTACCTGGACTCGTGGCTGTGACTCTACGACCAGTTTGCGGTCGCGACGGCTGCTGCTGAAAGTGCTTCTCCCAAACCCCAGCCTTGCCTTTGGCCGTGCGCGCGTGGTCGTTTGGCAGTAGGAGCTGGAAGAGGTCGTACGTGTTTTGCTGCTGAAGACGCGGACTCGGGAGCGCTGACGACAGTCTGTAGCTACTGTTACCATTGCTGTCGCGGTGCTCCGACATGCCGAGCCCTACGCTGCGATTGCTGGGAAACAGACAGCAATCCTCGTATTGTGCACACACACCAGCAGCGCGTAGTGATGTGGATGCGAGCGACCTAATAATACAGTCACACGCTCAACAATGAAACTCCCTATTCACATAATAACCCAATGAAAATACAAACACCAGCATGGGGCAATGCATTTCATTTTTTTCTTCAATGGAGGGGGGACGATGGACTTATTCCGAGCCGAGGGGCTTGTGCGCAAACTGGTCGCCGATCGCGCCGCCCGGGTGGTTGCCGCGGAACTCCACGGCGCACGCGCCCAGACGGTGCACCAGGTGCTCGACGATCGCATTGCAGATCGATTCCTGCTCAACCAGTTTAAATGACCAATATATCAGCAACGGGTATCCGGATATCACCACGGCAGGTGTATAGCTCAATACCTGGACGATGATGCTGCGCGACGGCACGGGGCAGTGCTCGCGGTCGATCGCGGGCGCGAAGAGAGCCTGGGCGCAGGTACACAATACACGAGAGCAATGCGGTCGTAAGTCTTGATATAGAGTATCAACATGAAACGGAAACCGGAGACTGGGACTGAAAACGCACGCACCACATTGCTGACGAGACTCAACGGCGAGTCGGCGTCACCCGTGATGGCCACGACGGCGCACTCGGCCGTCTGGAAGAGCGACGGTAGTGGCAGCAGCTCGGACGTCTTCCCACTGTGCGACAGGATGATCACCTGCGAAACATGTATAGTTGGTGTATAGTTTAAATTCAAATATCCGACGCTCTCTAGAGAGAGGTAAGCATTGTGTCAGGATCACGCACCACGTCTTCGTGGCGCAAGTTGCCCAGCTCGCCGTGCACCCACTCGCTGCCATGAATCCACTGCGCCATTTGAATATAATAACAATACATGAGTATATCAGTATACTAGCCACGATATGTATCCGCCACGTGTGTTGCTATACGCACTTGACTGCGAATCGAGACGGACGCGAGCGTCGATGCCAGTCGCTGCGCGACGATGCCCGACTTGCCCACGCCCGTGACGTAGACGAGGCGATCGCGCGCGTGGCACTCGGCGATGAGCTGCGTGCACGTCTCGAGCGCTGTGAGCGCTGCCGGGTCGCTCGAGAAGAGCTCGTGCAGGCCCTGGCATTACACAAAGGCGGGTAAGACGTCATTCATAATGAAGGGCGAGAGGCAACTGAGATACAACATACCTGCAATGCTGCGGCGTCGCGTGCGATCGACTGCAACAACGGGTTCGTGGGCACTTCTGGCGTGTTCTACACATACACAGGTACACATACGCAGCTTAGCACTCTCGTTTCATCAACGCAAGTCGTCACGCAGCGGATTGCGTCACACCTCTGGGTGTGAGTTGCTCCTGTCGCAGGCACCGGACGTCAGCCAGCGCTGTTGCTGCTGGATGCTGTTGGTAGCTGCAGATGCAGCGCTATGAGCTAGTGGCCATAGGCATGCTGCACGCATAACAGCGCGCACGCGGCCACCGCGGAGCTGGCGCGTCATCTGCATCCTTATGAGTGCTCACGAGTGCGTCAATCCTGCAATGGATTTTGATGGGAGAACTCTTCCATACTTGTTCTGATGATTTGATTGGCTAAATTAATTTAATTGATATCTTTTGATTGGGTAATAATGTGCAGCTTCAACGCAAAGGTTCCCGCCGAGCCAACAATCCAAGCATGGCGTCCATCAGCAACCATGAAGAGGAGCACGATACGGCGTTGGCCCTCGCGCGAAGGCACAAGGTGCTGCAGCAGGTAGAGAGGCGCCGCCGCCGCGAGAGTGTGCGTATGCAGCTGCTGCTGCTGCCGACCGTGGCCTCGTACGAGGACGACACCAAGAGGTACATTCGTTCGGGTTTGAACGCCACATGATCCATTTCTTGCAACTGACGACTGTCTCTGGGGGTCATGCTAATAAAGACGACGCGGCGCTGACTGCCAAGCGCGAGAGCTGGAGATTCTACAGCTGATCACGACGAGACGAGGTGCGTTGTTGTTATCGCTGTACAGCTGCTGCTATTGCTGTGACCTGAGGTGTCGCCCTTCTGCTTAGGTTTCATCACGCAGCAGCTCAAGTCGCAAGCGAGTCTCCGTCCGCTCGAGCGATGGTATCACCAGCTGCAGTTGCTGGTGCTAAAGACAAGAGCGTCTCGAGAAGAAGCACAAGATGCCAATCCAGTTAACAGCGACGACGAAGAAGAAGAGCATGTGACGGCGCTCGTAAATCTCGAGCGGGTGCTGGCGCAAGACGTCGCGTGCTTTGATCTCCAGTTCGCCTCTTGCACAAGAGTGCAGGACATGGCGACGACTTTGCTCGACATCACTCAGCCACAATCACTCCCAGAGGAGATCCTGAGCTTCTCGACCATGAAGAGCGGACGCGTGTGTCGCATTACTTGCCTAGGCACCAGCGATAGCGCCCGTGTTCAGCAGCACGAGTTCCATTCAAGCCTCTTAGTCCAGGACTTTGCCTCAAGAGCCACACAACTGCTGCTTAAGACAGCCGATGCACACAGCCTGATCGATTTACTATGGAGCGAGCCATCAGCATGACCGTACACAACAGCATAGACAATGAATGGAAACGATAAAAACAAGAGACACAAGTTGTTGAGTTTATCCAATGGGGTTTCCTTGGCATGGACGGCTCTCACAGGAAAGTCGATCCAGTGTGTGTATTTGCCCATTATGATTTCGCACCACCCAGTACTCAATGCTATCATCTAGCTTAAGCAGTCAAGAGGCAAGCGCCGCCAGCGGCCTTGATCTTCTTCTCAGCCTCCTCGGAGAAGAACTTAGCCTTCACGATGAGCGGGATCTCTGGGAGACGGCCCTTGCCGAGCACCTTGAAGAAGCCGGCCTTGGTCACGTCGATGACTGGGGCCTTGCCGTCCTTGTTGGCCGCGGCCTGCTCCTTGGTCTTCTCCGAGACGAGCGTCCAGAGGCGCTCGACGTTCACGGTTGGGCAGTGGGTGCGGTTGCGCAACAGGTGGAAGTGGCGCATGCCGACCTTACCAAAGTAACCCGGGTGAAACTTATCGAAGAGGATACGGTGGTGGTGCTGGCCACCGGCGTTACCGCGACCACCTGGATGCTTGCGGTGCTTTCCGACACGACCGTGTCCGGCGCTGACGTGGCCGCGTTTCTTACGGTTCTTGGACAAACGGGATGGCTGTGGAACGGAAAAGGCAAGAGGTGGTACAATATCGTTAGCCACCGAGCGCACGTCGTATTGCCATGCTATCAGCATCCTGGGTACTGTGCTGTGTCTGGGGGGGAGAAAGGAGAGAGAGCGCGCGTGTGCTGGATAAATGGAGCTCTTGGTTGGTTGCTGCTGGTTTACTGCATGTGCCTGTCTGGCGGTCCATCACACCGCCCCGCGTCGTACTCTGGGAAATCAACCGTGGAACACGATGCTGATACGCAAGCACGGCTCATGTCCGATACTGCGAGAGATGCTGGATGCCTGTGTTCATGGTGCTTTCAGGGACTCGTCACTTGCGTCTGCTCGTTCACTGTCTTGGGCTCTCCATCACTCGTCCACTGCGTCATTTTGTCGTCACGCTCGTCATTCGCACACACGTACGCACGCACTCGCTCGCGTTCTCTCCTCTCTCGTTTCTCCCTTTCCATCATCGCCGCACAGGCACAGAGAGCGACATGAACAGGTTGCCTTACCATATTGACTTGGTGATAGGCGAATGCGAATGACCCGACCAGGAAAATGCGGCGATTTCAGGCCAGAGGCGCCAAAATGAATGGCTCGTTGGCTCTCAGACCTCGAGCATACAAATATTCAGTCATGAGAGCTCTTCATACAAAATCCAAGATGAAAAGCGCCGAGTGGATGGAGCGAAACAAAAGCTTCCAACGGTTCACTCAGCAACCACGGTTCAGCGGACCGGTTCAGTTTTGAAACGCACTTTAGCGCGGTTGTGACTTTGGCCCAAATTACGAGTCGTGAAGTCTGTTGGCGTATTTTGACCCAAATTACGCAAATATTACCCAAAATACACATGTGAAGACAAAAAAGGTAGAGTCGTTGTTGAAGCCAAAATGCGGAAACGACGCACGAGAGAGAGTGACGATGGACGTGAATGAAGAAGGCGGCGGCGGTGCTGCTGCTGGTACAGCAGGTGTACTACCGTCCGCATGCAGTGAGTCTGTGCTAGGCGAAGGATACGGTGGCGTCACCATAGGCGAATCGCAGTACGAGCAGCTGACGGGTGACCACTGCAGCGTGGCCGACGACAAGGAAGTGGACGATGAACCTGCATCAGCAAACCGCAGTGCCGCGACGCAGTGGGTCAAGCAATACGATCCGAGCTCACAGCAAGCGTATTTTTACAACCCCAACACAGGCCAGTCCCAGTGGGAGCAGCCGCACGAGTTTGTCGACGGTATCGAGGACCCCAAGACGAATGGCGCTGTCTTGATCCAGAGCGTCTACCGGTCAAAGAGAGCGCGGGACGAGGTGAAGAGCAGACTCCGCAGTGTTGAAGCGGTTGCGAATGACGACTGCCTGGTGAATACTGGAGATAAAGGGGACAACGACGGTGGTGAACGCGCATTAGATGGAGCGAACGACGGCGCATTTGCTGAATCGGCAGCTGACGAGGACCAACACCAGAGCAGCACAGAAAGGCCAGTTGATCTCCAAAATGACCGCGAAGGTCAGCAATCGATCGAGGCTGCGATATCGATTCAGTGCGCGTTTCGGCAACATGTTGCGGGCAAAAGTGTCGAGAGCAAGCGCAATCACCTCCGCAATGTCACGGACCCGAACCTCATGACTCAGAAGATCAACGACCTCATGCGCGCCATGGACGAGATTCAAGTTGAGATCGCTTCACGTCAACTCGCGTCTGCTGCTGAAAGCGAAGAGTTCCCACATTTGCGACAGCTCGTGATCTCGTGGGCGGAGTCGTTCGAGGCCATCAGAGATCGAATCCTTGGACTGCCGCACCGAGCTGCTCGTATACAGACATTGGAGCTCGCGGCCGAGAAGATCGTCCAGTCCAAATTCCTCCACGAAGCTATGGCGGAGACGCGCAGCGAGTGTTTGGCACTGCAGCGCAGCATTTTCCTCATGAACAGCTACTTCATCGAGCTCGACGTCAAGCGCATCAACGAAGCCAGTGAGACGCTGCGGAAATGGAAGGCGCACGAACTCTGTGCGTTAGCAGACCCTCGCATCATGAAGGTCGTGCAGCTCGACGATCTCCAGGAGATCTTCTCCCACGTGGAGAGCACGCTTCGTCGTGCGATGGGTATGACGGATTTTAACGCGGGCTCAACAACTGCTGCTGGGAAGCGCTACGAAGAATGGCATGATGAAGTCATGGCAGCGCTGGACAGTGTGCGTCAAATGGAGCAGCAACTGATTCGCAAGATTCAACATCTTCACATGGTTCGTGCGGCACAGGTCGAGAGGAAAGAGGCCGTGTTGATGGAGATTGAAGACTTTAAAAGCTCCCAGATTGAAATGCAGCAGCGGAAACGCGCAAGCCAAGCGGACGAGTACGCGAGATTCCTGGCGAAATGCCGTGGAAGCTGGCAAAGCGGGCTCGAGAAGAGACACGACGACGCCCTTGAGATCCGCGCAGTGGAGGAAGCCAAAGTCGAAGCAAATGCACGCAAGATGGAGATCGTGGAGCAGATGCACAAGCGCGACCATCAGCGTCGCTCGACGACGAAGTTGTCCATCTGGGAAGCCATGAAAGAGGGTTTGCCCGTGGGGACCATCCGGGCCATGGTGTTTGCTGAGATGCAGAAGGCTCGGAGGCTCGGCTACGACTTTGAGCTGCGCAATTCTCGTTCGGATCACGGCGACACGTTGATTCAGATTGCGTGCTGGTGGGGACACGAGGTAAAGAAGTCTTCTATTTACGCAATGTTGCTGCATACTCTGCTGACATCTCGTGTTGCCTGCCGATAGCATTTGCTCACGTTTCTAATCGAAGAAGGCGCGAATGTTCACGATGTCGACACCTACTGCAACAAATTTTCGTTGCTGCACGATGCAGCTCGGCGTGGGAATGCTGAAGTGGTACTGACTCCTGATGTGACCCATTGGTCATGAAGCAAGTCATTCTTCTCACGTGTTGCTCGAATCGCTTTCGTAGATTCGGATTTTGCTCCAGAACGGACTCAAGCACAACGTTGTGGACAGCTCTGGGGATACGCCTCTCCACTGGTACGCGTGATGGATCCTTCTTTGAACGTTGCTTATAAGTGTGACCTGGAGCTCGCAACGTAACATTGCATCGCTACTTTTTACGCCATAGGGCCGCTCGAAAGAACCACTACGAAGCCGTCCACACTCTGCTTGAAGCTCATGTTCCATGCACCGAGCAAAACACGCTCGACGTGATCCTGAAGACAGTGCGCGCGAAGAACCATCGCGGCAAAACGCCGCACCAGGTCGCACAAAGCGAGTGCGTTCGTCGACTGATCCAAGCCTTTGATGACGGTCGGCTACCGTTATTCCGCCATCCACGGACGCTTGCACCCACAGACAGCCACATACGCATGGCCGACTTTATCCAGAAGCGGAATGCAAGCAGTCGATCCATCAGTGGCGACGCGAAAGGCGTGGCGAGGACGCACAGCTTGAAGAACTTTTCAGTAAACGCGCACGATGGTCAAGGTACTGGAGGAGGTCATATGCCTGAAGACGAGTTTGGCATCATCGATGTCTTGACCCCGAGGAACTCCTCCGAGCCGCACCAGCACCAAGCTGTCCACCGCGCAAGCTCGAGCAGATCTGTAAATAAGTAGACAGAACGCTATTGCTCTGTGTTGCTGATCACGTCTTTTATTTCGCAATGCCAGTCAAGAGATAGAAGGGCTATTTCGGTCAGTTATTCCCAAGCGCCAGCATTATTAGAGTGGATCGCGCCGGACGACTCATCTGAATATGCTGACAGTGGAGACATAGAAGGCGAAGGATCAAGACGAAGCGCATGCCAGTGCGCGCAAGCAGCGGTGTGGAACTCACTGATATCAGTCGATTGAGCAGCCATGGCGGCGACATCTGCAAGCGACAAGATGGACCAGCTCATGTAAGTCTTCTCAGTTTCTCCTGCTTAAGTTTGAAACGCGCTGTGATGATCTCGTGATTGAACTGCTACGATTTGCTCAACACCAGGACGATCTACTCTCAACGTCTCATGCCGCTGGCACTGCAACGCTTGAGTGTATCTGGTACGAACCTGATCGGACAAAGCGGGTTCGATTGCTGGACCTCTCTAGCTTTCATCTGTGGCAAAGCTGACTGGCTTCCTTTCTCTGTGCGACCTACAGAGATCCTGAGCAATGGAGCGGGGCTTGCGTTCTTCGAAGACGAGGTTCCAACTGGAACGGAGCTGCGAATATCCAAGGAGCAGGAGCTCTCGTTCAACCGCCTGCTCAAATTTTTCAGCCTGCACGAGCCAACTGGGTACGAGAAGGACGAGGCCCACAAGCGCTCTGTTGTTCAGTGTGTCGCGCTCCGAAGCATGCTGGCTGAGTGCAAAGCTGCAAAGGTGATTTTGTATACTGGCTGTGCGTTGAAGCTCGAGAGAATCAGCGCTGAGACTAACCATATAATGACTGATGGATGCGTCTACAGCTTCGCACTGTTCAAGAAGCGTGCGTCACGAAAATGCTTCACTGGTTTGAAGAAACCTCAGCGCATTCTCGGGTGCGTTGTTGAAGGAGCATAAACTTACCATCGTGCTTTAGTTGGACGCTCTCATACCTCTGTGAATGACTAGGTTGCCGCGTCGTCGTCGACACCGATTCTTCCCCCAAAGATGGTATGAACCTCTCGAACAATTGATTGCTGCACATCGTTGTTGAAATACACTAACTTGACATTTGAAACTTGGTATTGCAAACTCAGTCTCCAAAGAAGCAGATTTGCAGCTCCAAGTCAGTTTTTGCGAGGAGTACGAGTGCCACAGCATTGCTGGGTGAAGAAGACGAGCTGATACCAATTTCGTCTAAGACTGTTGCTGCAGCCACACTGGAGGTTCGTGTTGCGTCGCCTCCGACTCGGTGGTCAAGCTCACAATGTTGATACATCTGCTAATTGCATCGATATGTTCATAGAAATACAAGATGCCGGATCTCCGAGCGTCCCACATTCGCCGAATCGCAGAACTTCGAACGCGAGGCGCTGAGTTTGTCGAAGAGGTCCATTTATTACCATTTGTTTCTATGAGGTACCCTCACGTTTCCTTTCAGCTCACATGCATAACAATGCGATGGTGATTGTTTGTCAAATAGGTCCCACCAGCTATCCATGAAGACGATAACGGTCGCGGCATACCAAAGCCCGAGGACTACGATATGATCCAACAGCAGCGGCGTGTTGACGCAACGTTCCGTCTCTATCATCCCGAGACGGAAGCTGAGGTTGAGATAGAGCGCTGTTTGTTGTATCCACATATTTGGCATTGTTGCATGAGACTGACCGTGATTGTACTTTACAATGGCATGTGCAGCGCGATATGAACCTCCTGTGGATCCAGCGTCGGAATGAAGAGGAGATCACTCGACGGAAGCAGAGCGAAATCCAGACGCGCGTGAACAAGTGGTCTATGGAGCGGAGTCGAGAAGAGTCCGAGCATCTAAGGAAGCGAGAATCGATGAAATTAGTGGCCGGTTTGGAGCAAGGTCATCGCCAAGAGTACGACGAGCATCTCCATTCGAGCGCGAAAAAAACTCACCACACAATCCGTCCACTCACTGCTGCAAGTGAGACAACACGAGCGAAGACCGACACTGTGGACATTGTGAAAGGCACACCAGCGAGCGCAAAAATGGAAGCGACAAATCCGCTGGACGAGCATTTAAGAAACAACTCGAATCCTCAGATCCTGGTGCTCAAGGGTAGCACAAAGAAGCAAGACGTGAAGAAAGGAGGCGGTATGCACTTCCGCAACCAACTTCCAGCAAACTACACATCGCCAAGTCGGCATAGCAACCAGTCGTCATCGTCAAGCGCGAGCTGGAATGACCGCGGCTCGGCTACGCCATCGTCAGCATCGACACCTTCATCCTTTGGTTCGGGAAAGCAGACCCTCAAGACACCACAGCCGCGGGCTCGACTGGATTCAGGCTCGTCGTCTGGGAGCTCTGGCTTTAGCGATGGCGAGTGCTCGTCAGATGATGACCACGCAGATCAAAAAGACGGGGAACCGGCCACCGAAAGCGAAACCAAGGTTTCGTCAAAGACGCAATCCGTTATACAGCGCATGAAGCTCCAGCCGTACCATATTCCGTATTTCACGAATACTCACACGGAGACTCCTGCGAGTCGTGCTCGACTGGGTCTAGAGGCAATCAGCAAACAACTGAATGTGAGTGTTTGCGTTATGTTCTATGAGGCTAATCACACCGTGTCGTGCCAGATCCGCCATACTGAGCCGTTGGAATTTGTCTGCAGATGTATCCGCGCGGAACGATCCCGCCACAGGTCAAGCCAGCCGATCCGGAGTTCCGCCACCTCTACGACGCGACGGAAAACCGTCGCGTGTTTGGCACTGCCATCGAAAAACCCGAGGGAATGGCGAAGAAAAAGGTTCGGTTGACTCATATTTTGCAGCTTTGTTTACTGTGCGGCTCATATTTAATATTTCTTACCGCGTGCGTTGGCTTGTGTGACTCGAAGGCGTCGCTGACAAAGTTGGCAAACCAGCTCGGCGACTCGAAACCTGGACAAAGTAGAGCTTCTGGTCAAGGATCGTCCTCAGCGTCCACAACACGAGCGACCGAGCCCCTAGACCGAGCGAGAACGTCAGTCAAGTCGACATCCGCGCTACCACGGACTTCGCTGGCTATTTCCACTGGCAGCGTTAGTATGAGTGATTTGCGCCAGCAGCAGCTCCAAGAACTCGAGAAGATCCGTTTCCTCTTTGAGCAGAACAACCTCACGTTCTCCGACGAGGCCTTCCAGCGAGGTCTCTTGGTCCCCGAAGACAGATCGGTGCTCGACTGCGTGCACAACTTACCTCTCGCCGGGTCGAGACTGGCTCCCAACCCACTCGTGGATTTGCGAATGCGAAAAGGGCTGACGAAAAAGAAGAAAGGCGGAATCAAGAAGAAGAAGAAGAAAGCGGCAAAGGGCAGCAAGACACCGAAGAGCAGCCGCGCCAAGCTCAAAACGTAGAAAGAGAGAAAGATCGACGAGACACCAGATTTCAAAGGCATATTGAAATCGTGATTCTCTATCGTTTGGACTGATGTTTTTTCTGAAAGCACCGGATGTACATCTCTAACTGCGCTTGCAAGATGCCGATTGCTTCGTTTAATTCACTCTCACAGGCGTCTTCTTGGCTGCTCTTCTCTTTGCAGCTCGTGATGATTTCCCGACTCTCGCAGCCATGGAATGCGGAGTGAATCTCATCAAATGAGCTAGTTGTTTGGTTCAGGAAATCATCTACTGGTGCCTCAAACTCGTCATATTCGTCATAATCTGGATTCCCAGGTACGAGCTCACTGGTGCAGCAGAGTTCCAGCAAGTCGCTGCTGTCGCCATCATTTCGTGAAGCTCCTGGTGGCTCGGCCAAAATCACTGCTGCCTGAGTTTCGACCATGTTGAGCAGCTGCTTGATCTGATAATCTCTTTCATCCAGACGCTGCTGCAGTTCGCGAACTTTGTCGAGCGTGAGCTTGCATTCAGTCACGTCCTCTTGGGCTCGCTGGCTCACCAAAGCGCACTCGTAAGCCTCAGACTCTCTAGCAGCCAGTCGATCTTCCAAGTCCGGCGTCCGCCTTTCGAGCTCTTCGTTCTCAAGGAGTAGCGTCTGGATCTGATGTGCCAGGCTCTCTTGGAGCTTCTCGTGGTGAGCGACCTCAGTGTACAGCGCGTGCAGCTCTTCAAACAGATGCCTCTCGTTATTCGGCACCAGAGTCTGGAGCTGTTCCAGAACCGCAAGCTTCACGTTGCTGAGCGTCTGAATAATCAGTGGAGACGTTGTGGACGAATTTCCGTCTTGCTCGCCATGCTGTGGTGTGTATATTGCGTCCCAGATCGTCTCTGCGATATACGCAACCTGCCACAAGACCTGGTCTTCAAAAGCGTGAACACACTTAGCAGGAGCATAATCTGTCTTTTCACCCCAGTCAGCCAATTGCAATGCATCAAGTACACACCACGTACCATTCGCGACAAGCTGCTTAGGGTAGCGCTGTCCTACTCGGTCTTCCTGTTGGAATTCTATTAAGGAGCAGCAGCAGTGGTTCTGCTGGTCGACGACGCTGCGCTTAAGCGCCTCCAGCTCGTTTCTCACGCACTACAGGTAGAAAATCGCCTGCGCGGCCTCCTCGATCGTGGCGTCGCGCTCCGCTTCCGCTTCCGCTTCCGCTTGTGCAGCCATGTGGCTTCTTTTCGTCGTCGGGTCATTGGACACCGTTTCGACACACCGTTCGTGGTGTACCACTTAAATGGGTACACAGCCATCACTCAGCGGGGAAAAAATGACGCCGATACCGGGTTTTCGCATTGAAACCGGTACAGTACCGGTACATGGTGCAGCTGTTATATTGGGTATTTCGGGTCGCTTTCGATCTTTTTTCTCCAGCTTTTCAATTCGTGATCGACTCGAAAATGATGCCGGAAGCCGAGAACGCACGTCTGCGCAGCGAGCTGCAGGCGCTGCACGAGCGCTACGACGCGCTGTTCGAGCGCACGAGTGACCGCATCCAGAGGCTCGAGGACGAGAATGAGGTGCTCGCGGAGGCGAACCGTCTGCTTTTGGAGAACAACGCGACTTCCCAACGGCTCCAGGGGATCGTCTCAGAGAAGACGGCGGGCATGCTGCAGGTGCCCGACGAGCTGCTGGTGCCCGGTGCGGGACTCACGACGCGCCAAGTGCAAGTCGTCACAGAGACGCACGCGTTCGGTAACTTGCTGAGCGTCGCGTTGCACGTTTCTCGCCCGGAGATCGTGCTCACGGGCGGCGCCGATAAGCTCATCTGCGTGCACGACTGGTGCCAGAAGCTCAAGCTCTGCGAATTTGCCGCCAGCGCGCCCGTGTTGGACCTCGCGTTCAACCCAGCAGTGCAGTATGCAGATTTCTTCGTCGCAACGTTCATGGATGGCAAGCACGGCCTGTACCGTCTCGCTCGTAGCGGCGGAGCTGAGGCGGGCTGGGCGATTGAGGAGATCCGTCTTTTCCACGAACACACGCGACCAGGCGCGATCAAGACCGCGTGGAGCGCCTGTGGGACGCTCTTCGCCACGGGCGCGAGCGACAAGGCGCTCCACATCTTCCAGTGCACGCATCTCAATGGGAACACTGGCGGTGATGATGGCGTTACGACCGCCACGTGCGAGAAGCTCAACTCGTTCTACTTTAACGGGACGGTCGAAGCCCTGACGTTCATCCCAGCGACGACATCGATAACAGCCAATGGCTATGAGGAGCTTGAGAGCGAGCAAGAGAAGCCGCGTAATGAGCTGCTCGCGATCGCCGTGCGGGACGACTGCTACGTGCACTACGTGGACTGTGCGACGTTCGAGAAGGAGAGGTATGTAGTGTCCATTGGATGGATGGATGGTCGATCTTCACCGGTTGGTCTATTTATTCGGTCTAACTTACACCTGTGGTACCTTGGTCCTTGTAATAGAGTGAACATGAACCAGGACGACATTGAGCACGTGTCGTACACGATCATGGACCTGCGCGTATCGCCCAGCGGCAAATACCTGCTCGCCGCGACCGACTCGAGCCGGCATTTCATCATCGCGGTTCGTTTATGTACCTATACCCCGTCTATCAGCTTTGGCTACCTACAGAGTCTGACTATTTAATTATCCCTTCCTATGTATAATGACCTATAGATCAAATCGAATGTGGTGCTGCGCAACTTTTACGGCCACAAAGCCGGTCCGTACAGCCAGCCGCGCGCACTGTGGCACCCGTCGGAGAAGTACGTGCTCTCCAACACCGAAGAGGGTGGCGCCGTGCTCGTCTGGTGCGTCGCCTCGGAGCGCGTGGTGGACACGATCGCCGCCCACGACGCGCTCGTGCGCGACTTTGCGATCTCCAGTGGCTCTTTCGAGACGACGACCATGCTCTTCACGGTCTCCTACGACAAGTTGCTCAAGGTCTGGACCTCGTCGCTCGACGTCTAGGTACCAATTCCCAGGTTTGCTATACATATATGTGTGTATACCTAGCTAGGTATACCTACATACAACGATCCCTTGGCTCTAATTGAATCTGTGGTGCTGATATTATTGATGACTATACAAGTCTACTGTGCGAGGTTGAGGAAGATCTGCTTGAGGTCGCGGATCTCCTGCAGCGTCGCGAGCGTCGTGGCCTCCCACTGGTCCAGTTTCGCCTGAATCACGCCCACCGCGCTCTCTTTACCCCGTAGCTCCTCACGCAGCGCCTCGGGCGTGATGGTCTCCAGTCCGCTGGGCGCCAACGGGATCTGAATTCGCTCGCGACTCGGTGATCGCGGCACCGAAGCTGATGCTGAGCCATCACCATTGCTATCAGTTGAACCGGAATCCTGGACCGGAATACGCTTCCGGTTACTAGCGATGCTCCCAGAGAGCGCTCGTGAGCCTGAGCCTGACGCGTGAGACGAATCTGTGTCCTGAGATGGGGTCGGCGGACGGGCGTGGCTCTTCTTGGCCTGTGGCGGTGGGGCGGCACTCATAGTGCCACCGCCGCCGCTCATGTTGGCTCGGAAGCGGCCATATTCGACTTCCTCTACAAGGCAACCAAGGAAAAAAATGAATGGTCGTGAGCAGATCAGTCTAACACTTGGTCTAAACGAGGAGCTCAGGCTCATAAACCTTTCTTATTCCTCGGTGCAGCGCCGTCGCCGACTTTCTTGGCCGCCTGGTCCGGGCGACAGCTCTTGGCGTGGATTGCCAGCCGCCCTTCAGCGAACGTGCGGCCGCAGACGTCGCACTTCTCCATTCCGTGGACGTTGAACGACTCCTGCGCCGCGCGGTTGAGCGCCTCGATGGCCTCGCGGTCCACTTTCCCATTCCCACCGCCAGCAGACGTGCTCAATGCGATCTCGGCCTCAGTCATCTGGCCGAGCCCCGGCGGGGTCTTCGGAATCGGCCGGCGCTCGCCCTTGGGTTTCTGCTCTTCCTGTGATTCAGGTCGGAAGCCACACAGCCAACTCGTTAGTGCCTATAATCTTAACCCAAAGACATAGAGAGCTATAGAAAAGCTATACCTGGGCGACCCAGAGCTTCTTGCATTGCTTGAGGTGGATGTCGAAGGACGAGAGGCCGTACTGGCGGCCGCACACGTGACACAGGCGCGTGATCGGGCCCGACTTTATCGCTGCATTCGACAGCAGTCAAGTAACAACTGATAAGAAAAAGGGGTCTCATGATAGGAAGACGGCCACCTGTGAGTCATCACAGTGCGTACCTGGTGGCGCCATCGTCTCCGTGTGCAGAGCTGAACCCTGTACGGAATGACTGGTTTGCCGCTTCGTGAGTGGCCTTCTCGCTTTAACGCGGTGAAACCAAAATTACCACCAGCCAGCGAGCCAAACCCGTTTTGCCACTCAACATTAGCCTCGCTCCTTGGCGTTTGTTTCTTCATCAGCAAAGCGGGTAGTCCCAGACATCGTCGTCCTCCTCCTCCTCACCAGCACCACCAGCTGATTGTGACGTCCTCACTGGGAATTTTATGCGCTCAGCTCGCTCTCTCAGGTGAGCCTGCCTCTCGCCGGCCTCCAACACCCACAGCAGGCGCTTCAGCGGCGCGCTTTTGGCCTGCGTGGCGTAGAACCGCAGGCTCGCGGTGCCGCTTGGCTCGACCTCTTCATTCTCACCGGAGATGCGCGCAGTTTCCAGAAAGTGCAGCTCGTAGAGCTTCTGAAGCTCAATCTCGCTCAGCTCCTGGAGCTTTTCGACAAAGTTCGTCCGCTGCGCCTCGGTGCTGAGCTGGAAGCTCAGGTCAAACTGCTGAGGCTGAGGCTTCTGAGACTTCTGATTCTGTTGGTTGAGGACTGAGCGTAAGGCTCGCAGCACAGCGTTCACTTGGAGACCTTCGCGGATCTTCTCGAGAGGCTTCTCGTATTTCTTGTTGCTGCTGCCTGAAGGAGGGCTCAAGTCGATTTGTAGAAGCGTCGGATTGATTGTGAGGCACTTGGCGAGCTCGCGGTACGCGGTGGATCGGGCGTCCGGGTTCTCCCTGAGGCTTTACATGATACAAAGAGAGAGAGAGGCGGTTAGTGGGGTGTCAGGTCAGGCTTTCAGGCAATAGAAAAGAGCCTAGAAGCCTAGATAGAAGCTCAACTCACTCGATGGACTGAAGCGTGCGGTTGAACTTGCGTAGCGATGTCGTGAGCTCACCAAAGGCTTCTGAGCCCAGCTGACACCCCGAGAGGCTACACAAAAGTCCAGAGAAGCCGTCACAGTGAGCCAGAGTACTAAATCCCATGATCTCAGTCGCTACGACTCACTTGGTTGAGGTCAGTGAGGCGTTCTTCTTGATCGCAAGTGCGAGGTGCACGGCCCCAGCGTCACCCACGGGGTTTCTTCTGATATCAAAAGCCGTGAGCGCGTGGTTCTCTGATAGCATCTTGGTGATTGGGATGCAGCTGAGGTAGTCCAGTCCGTTGTCTGCGAGCACGAGGCTCGTGAGCTTCGAGCTCTGCCAGAGCGCCCCACAGAAAGCCTCGATGCCCGAGATGCTCTTCTCGCCAAAGCCATTGCAGGCCAGCTGGTTGGTACTCAGCGTGAGCTTCTCGAGCGCTCGGTATTCTGTGATCGCGTTCGCCAAGTCCACGAGGCCCTCGGAGCGCAGCCCCACACTGTGCAAGCTATAAGGTGATGGCGATAGTGACAAAAAGAGTGCGTCATTCCCAGCCACTCATTGTTGAGGAGCTGCTCGTAAAGTACGCACGTACTTACTTGAGTTCCTTGAGGTGCAGACAGCGCTTCAGGCCCTGGAAGAGCGTCAAGATCCCGTGGAAGACGTTGGTGCGCGGGCCCGTGAGCTCGTTCTCCGAGACGTCGAGTCGCTCGAGCTTGCGCTCCTTCTCTATCAGAACTCCCAGCACCGCGGCGTCTAAGTGCGAGAACCTCTTGCCTTGGAGCACCACACTGTGGCTATTGCTCTGAGCCTCGCGACGCAGTGCCAACACGGGGATCGGGTGCTCTATTGAAAGCTGCAGCGTCTGCAATAGCGGATTCATCGCCCCCGCTCGTGCGAGGGCGATCGCGCCTTGGACACCGATCTGCGTGCCACTGAGGTTCACGCTCACCAGCTTACAGCTCTTGGCACGCACGTACGGAGCCAGGAGGCCAGCGGCGAAGTCGTCAAAGAGCACAAAACCCGAGAGGTTGAGCTCCGTGGCGCCCTTGTCCAGCAAATCGCGGATGCGACTGAGGATCACGTCCCCCTGGAGACCTTTAAAGCTGCCCTTCTTGTGCATCACCTTGGCGTCGTAGAGCAAAACCTGGAACGGGTCCGTGATCGCACGGCGCTTCTCTTCTTCCACAACCTTCTCGAGGTCTTCACGGGACATGACTGGTGAAGATGATGATGAAGCGCCATTGTTGGATGACTTCTGCTGATTGCTGGCTGGTGATGCTGTGGCTAATGACAGGGACAAGTCGCGCTTGACGCCCTCGGCGACGCGCGGGTCGACGCTCTCGATGTGCTGGAAGAGCGCGCAGCCGGGCGTCCCGCGCACTTTGGCACGCACGGGCGAGAGCGAGTCCATGTCGATCTGCGTTCGAGCTGGCGTGAGCTCTCAAGTGTGGTGAGTCACTCAAGCCACCGATGGCGAATAAGGCTTGCTGGTCAGGCTATTCTTAAGATGCGAATCAGATTCGATCGTCGAATTTCAAGCACGAGCCACGCGATTCATGGTGTAGCTGACAACGCACACTGGACAAGTTGCAAAGCAAGCGGTAGCCATGGGTGATGAGGATGGCGCCTAGACAACCAACCAACCAACCAAGGGAGAGATGGCGAAATCTGGAAGAAATTTCGAAAGCCCGCGATCCTGAAAAGACACAACCTGGTGATCGATCATCCAACAAGGGCACCAGGTCAAATCCAAACGAGCCATCTTTACTGGCAACGATGCGCTCGACGAGGGGCGCGCGTGGTGGTGACTCACAGCAGCAGAGCCCACGTCGAAGATGCCGAACGGCACAGCAAGCATGTGGCCGCTCGAGGATAGCGTACCATTGCTACATTGTATTGCTATCACTTCTGTTGCTCTGCTATGTTCCGCTCGTTCTAGCGATTGAGCCCGTTCCACAGGCCGCTGACATCCGCACAGCCGTCAACGTCAACTCGCAAAAGGTATGAAGCTCGCTCTCTTCAATCACAATCACTTACCTATATATATCAACAACAGCCCACTCACTCATGTCAATCACTCACTTACCGTCCAGGACATCCGCTTGGACGCAAACCTGTACATCCCCGACGGCGGTGAGCTGCTGCTCAGCATCCAAATCCCACGCGAGCAGGTGCTCGTGGACGCCAACGGGCCCGCCAAGGTCACACGCGTGTACTCGGACCACGCCGACGGCCAGTGGGGCGTGGGCGAGCAGGTCAACGTCTTCATCGAATTCACGAGCGCCGTCGAGGTCGTCGGCGCCCCCAGTCTCATACTACACACTGGCTGCCAGGTCTCAACGCCCTGCCACACCCGTGAAGTCCAGCGCCTCAGGTGCCAGGCGACCGCGGGCAAGTTCTCAATAGGCTTTGGTGGCCAAACAGTGTTTAACATTCCGTACAACGCCAACCAGCGCATGCTCAGCGACTTTCTGGCTCGCATGACGCAGTTCAACAGAGTCACAGTGGCCTACAGTATCGACGAGGACGCCGCGTGTACGTTCTTTGGCAACAACATCACCATCACGTTCGAGTCTGTCAACGTCGATGGGGTTGATGGCGATCTGCCAGAGCTCACGGCCGACAAGGACAATGTCGGTGGGGACGGCGTGAAGTTGTTCCACATCCGCTTCAGTCCCATGATGACCACGCTGGCCTGGGAGATCCAGAAGGGCAACAAGGTGCCCGACCGCGTTGCACTCTTCGTGGGCAAGCTGAACCCCAGAACGCTCCAGTTTGTGTACACTGTGCGGCCCGGGGACAACGCCACGAGGCTCGAGTACGTCAACAGCGACTCGCTCGCACTCTCACTGGTCAGTAAGACCACTGGCGCTGGGGTCTTTAATGCCAACTCGGATCGCAAGGTGGCCGTGAACGCCAAGCTCCCACCGCCGAGCTTTGCGGGCGACTGGGAAACAGGCGTTGGCAGCAGTCTCTCGGCTACGAGTAACCTCAAGATCGACGTCTCACGGCCCATTGTGACCGGCGTGACGTCCCCACATGCGGACGGGACCTTTGGGATCGGTGAGGTCATCCCCATCCACGTACTCTTCTCACTGCCCATCGTCGTGACCGGCAGTCCGACGCTCGTGCTCGAAACGGGGCTCGTGGACCGCATCATCCCGTTCGTGCGCGTACTTAGTACCCCTGAGGGCAACGTGGCCGAGTTCATGTACCTGGTCCAGTCGAAAGACACGTCTCCGGACCTCGCGTATGCTGGGATAAGCGTGCTGGAGCTTAATGGCGGGACCATCAAGCGCCAGTCGACCCAGCCCACGACAGACGCGATTCTCACACTGCCCGTGAACGGCGAGCGCGGCAGCTTGTCGGTGAACAAGAACATTGTGATCGACACAACCAACCCCGAGGTCGTAAGCGTCACGACCCTAAGTCTTAATGGCGTCTACACTGCGGGCGACACGGTTGATATACTGGTGACGTTCAAGGTGCCCGTGGTGGTCTCAGGTACGCCGTCTCTGCTGCTCAACACGGGCAACGTGTACTTGTACCCAGGCTCGTTTGTCCAGGCGGCCCCAGTATCATCGACGACGAGCCCTAGGACGATCTTATTCCCACCAGTGGACCACAGACTTTCGACCCTCGCGAGCAAGGGCCTCCAGTTCGAGATCAGCGGCCAGGTCCTCACGCTCGACAGTGTCCAGGGTGACCAGGTCACGATGCTCGAGGTCTACACTGGGACACGTGTGGACCCAACCGTGGTCGCGGCTGGGGGCCCCGGCGGGACGATCCAGATCAGCACCCCGGGCTTCCGCTCGGCACTATACGTCAGTGGTAGCGGCACCGGGAAGCTCGTGTTCCGGTACAAAGTACAGCGTGGCGATGTGTCTTTGGACCTGGGCTACGTGTCCACAACCGCGCTGACCTTGGACACCGGTGGGTCGATCAAGCGACTGTCGACCAATCCGGTTACGGACGCCGACCTGACGCTCGCGGCCCCCGGGGCGGTTAACAGCCTCAGCTTCAACTCCGCTTTAATAATCAACACGAACGCGCCTCGCATCCTCCAGGCCAATGCGATCACTCGGGATGGCGTCTACAAGGCGGGCAACGTCATCACACTGGCGCTGGTCTTTGACTTGCCCGTGGTCGTGCTCAGCACGGCGTCGTTGCTCATGGGCGTCACGACACCGGAGAGATACGCTTTGTACACTGACAAGGGCGGTGGCACCACGACCCTCGAGTTCGCCTTTGTCTGTGGCCCCAGTGACCAAACCCTGGTCTTTGACTTTGTGAACACCAAGGCGCTGCGTGCGGCCGTGGGCTCGATCTTTGGCGACATTTGGCGTAATGCGATGGTCCCAATGCTGCCCGCGGTCCTGGACTTGCCACCCGCGGGGCTGAGCTCCAAGGGCATCATCATCGACCAGGGCTGCGTGTTTATAACTGAGGTCTCGAGTCCTCATGAGGACGCCACGCTCGGTGCCGGCGAAGTCGTCGACGTGCTCGTGACATTCTCAGCCAGTGTGAATGTAAATATCCCCATTGGTGTTGGGGCACTGACGCTCGTGCTCACGACCTCGAATGCGGCAGTGTACGTCTCAGGCTCGGGTTCGCAAGTGCTCACGTTCCGATACATTGTCAAGGCGGACGACTTGTCGACGCGGCTCAACTACGACGGCATCTATGCGCTCAAGGTCGTTGGTGGCGCCACGATCCGCGCGACAGTCGGTGGTCAACTGGCCTCGGTTGTGCTCCCACCACCGACCACCGGAAGCGACCTCGTACTTCAGAGTGTACTCTTCATCGACACGTCATCGCCATATGTGCTCTCAGTCTTGACAAAGGCCCAGGACGGGGTCTACACGGTCGGCGACCAGCTCACCGTGGCTGTGAAATTCAATTTTGCTATTGATATTGCGGCTTTGGGGCTGGGAGCTGGAGTCCCCATGCTGCTACTGAGTGCTGGGGTGGACAATGGCGTTGTGGCTCAGCTCGTCGCCAGTGAGAACGACGCGATCTACTTCTCCTACGCTGTGGCCACCGGCCACTCGATCGCAAGCCTGTCCTACTATTCCAGGGTCGCGCTCAAGTGCATCGGCGCAGTGGGGATGAACCAGGACCCAGTCCAGGACGCGCTCATGGCGACGGCCACGGCGCTCAACTCTCGGATTTTTGTGGCCTGGGCTGAACTCTCGGCCACAGCCCAGGTCCGCGTCAAGTCATTTGATGCTCAGCAATATCCGCCTCGCTGGGTGGTTGAGGACGGTGGGGCCATGGCCACGTCCAGCGTCCAGTTCGACGGGACTCAGGTCGCCAGCGCGCCCATGCTAATCACATTTGGCTCGAAAGTGTACCTCACGTGGCAGGAGACTAGTGCCACAATACCCAACAACCCAACCCAGATCCGCATTGCAGTGTATCTGGGTTTTATTCCCAGCGGACCGGGTGTGGCGCAGTGGGCATTGGTGGGCCGCAAGCCCGCGACAACCCAGGGGATCAACAGAGACCCGAGCCAGAACGCTGCGGTCCCCAGGCTCGTGGTCCACAGCGCCAAGCTGTACGCGGCCTGGCACGAGACTAGCGCCACCTCTGGTATCTTCCAGATCCGCGTCGCCGTGTATAATGGCCTGGACCTGGCCCCAGTCTGGAACTTTGTGGACGGCAACCTGGCTGCCAAGGGCCTCAATTATGCGCCATTGAGTCCCGCTCAGAACGTGCGGCTCGCGTCCTGCGTCTCACCAGCCAACGCTGCGGTCCCAGTGCTGTATGCCGCCTGGGAAGAGACCGAGCCGACCAAGAACGCCCAGCAGGTCCGCGTCGCTGTGCTTACAGGCATGGACGTGGCGCCCAAATGGGTCTTTGTGGACGGGAACACAGCCTTCGGGGTCAACTACAACACGGCTGTGGATGCCAGGTCCCCGTCCATCGCGTGCCTGGGCTCGTCGCTCATTGTCACGTGGCACGAAGTGCTGGCGACCGCAGTTGGGATCCCACGGATCCGAGCCAAGGCGTTCAATGGAAACTTAGGTATTCCAGTCTGGAAGTCGCTCGACCGTAGTGTTGGGCTCAACTTTGACGTCTCACAGAGCGCGACGAACGTTCGGCTTCGAGCCTCTGCTGGTGGTCAAGTGTTCGTCTCGTGGGAAGAACTCAACGCCCAGAGCCTAAAGGCCCAGGTCCGGGTCGCGAGCTTCAGTGGGACGATCGACGCGCCCGTGTGGACGTTTCTCGATGGCGCACGATCCACCTCGTCAGTGAATGACGACGTCACCAAGAGTGCCAGTCGGCCCGTGCTGGTCCTCAGTCCCGTACCCGCCGCGTTCTCGCTGTTTGCGTTCTGGCACGAAGCCTATGCTACCAGTGGCAAGACTCACGTCCGTGGCGCTGGGCTGGGGACTGAGGCTGTTCAGTGGCAGTCGCTCCACTACGCGTGCATCAGACGGAAATCCTCAGCTCCAGTGACGCCAGCCAATCTGATTCTCCCAGAGCTGAGCGCCCCAGGCTCGCTGGACTTTAAGCGCGCGATCCGAGTCGACACGTCGTCCCCAACGGTGCGCAGCGTGACGCTCAGTGGGGACATTGCGCGCGTCATGAGCACGGCATTGGCGGTCCAGATCGTCGACGTGTTCAACCAGGTGAGTCTTACGCAGGGCTCGTTCAAGTTGGTCTATGGAGATCTCTATGAGACTTCCTGCATTGACTGGGATGCCCCAGCGGATACAGGCACTACCTCGCTCAAGTCTGCACTGGAATCAATCCCAGGACTCGCACTTAGCGTGGACGTCACGAAAGACACAAGCGCGTTCCACGACGGACACCGGTTTCTCATCACGTTTGTGTTTCCGTCCATGGGACTCCAGCCATTACGAGTCAAAGACGATCCTGAGGACACGAGCTGCACGGCCTGGACCTGCCTCCCAACTGCGCTCTTCACGTGCTCTGTGGGGAATCTGGTCAAGGTGAACCGGAATGCCGACGTGACGTTCCGACCCGGGGTCTTGGACGCGCTGGTCCAGTTCTCGTTTCCCGTGATCGTCCAGCCTGGCATTGGCCCAAAGCTCACGCTGGAGACGGGAAGTGTGGACACGGAGGCGGTCTACACATCCCGCAGTGCTTTGCTGGAGTTTGACGTGGGGACGGAGGCCCCGAGTCCGATCCTCAAAAGCAGCTTTCGCTTATCCTATGGAGATTTCAGTGGCGGTGGCGCTGGTGTGGGCCTCATCCGCACGACCGAGTGCATTGACGTCCCATCAAAGGACGAAGACGGCGTCCAAGAGCTCCACGACAAGCTCAGAGGTGCTATTCCAGAGCTCATGACCATTGGCATCTCGCTCATCACCCGTGAAAGGCGTAGAAACGGGTTTCGGTACCGTATCCTACTGCGCAACAGCCGCGATCTGCTGGACCTCGTGGCTGCAGATGCGTCCTGGTGTCCGCAGTTTGCCGGACGAACCCAGACGATTGACGTGTTCGCGACCTCACAGATCCTCCAGGGCGAGTTTAAGATCCGCTTTGGCGATGCTATAAGCACGTGTATCCCATGGAACCTTCGAGCCAGGGGCGGCAATGCGGCTCTCAAGACAGCCTCGCTACAGAATCTCCTGAGTTCGATCGTCCCCGACCGCACTGTGGCTGTCCAAGTGACGAAAGACCCTTCGCTCTTTGCCCATGGCCACCGCTATTACCTGGACTTTATGAAGCTCGACGACGCCTTAGAGGAGCTTCTCGTGGTCAAAGACCCCGTCGCTTGTGCGGCCTGTGCGGCCTTCACCTGTGACGATGGCGCTGGCGGCTCAGCTCCGTGTATGGGGCTCAGTGTCGCTGTGAATGCGGACTTTACGGCCAAGAAAGCCAAGTCTGAGACGCTCTCGTTCCGGTACCTGGTCCAGGCCTCTGATGATACCTCCACGCTCACCTACAGAGACGCGAGTGCTCTCAGTGGCTCCATTGCGAGGGCTTCCAAGACCCCGAGTGTACTCGCAACGCTCACACTCCCAGTCCCAGCACTGCCTTTGAAGAACGCCTTGGGGAATCAGGTTACAATCGTCAGTGAGGATTTGATCCCATCAGTTCTGAGGGTCTACGCTGCGACCCTGGACGGCGAGTACACTGAAGGCGACGAGGTCGTGATCTATATTCAGTTCACTGGAAGCGTGTTCGTCCAGGGCGCACCCCTGCTCGAGCTAAACTCCAAGGGTGTCGCCGTGTACTCTACAGGCACGGACACCGACACATTGGAGTTCCGATACAAAGTGAAGGAGAACGAGGGCGCTGTGACCTTCCTCGATTATGCCACGCAGCACTCGCTGCTGATTTCAGATTCGCACTCGTCGATTCGATACAGTAGCAGTACTGATACTGATGGTCGGGCTAAGAACAGCCCCAGTGCCTTACTGGACGCTGACCTGCTGCTCCCAGTACTTGGGACGGTGTCGAGCCTCGCGCCCACGAAGCAGATCGTTATTGATACGTCGACACCCACGATCGTCTCGGTCTCGTCACCTAATGCGGACACGACCCCTGGGGCTCGAGGCTATGGCGTGGGCGATGTGCTGCTGCTCACTGTCACCTTTTCAAAGGAGGTTGTGGTGCTTGGAGCCCCAACGATGAGCCTGAATGCGGGTCCTTTAACCGCAGTCGCCACTTTCCAGTATGGAAGCTACCGACAGCTCATCGACGTGGGCGTCCACGCCACGTACCCACTAGTCTCGGGTCAGTTTGCAGTGACCTATGGTGGCGTTCAGTCTGGTTGTATTGACTTCCAGGACGCCGACAGTGTTGCTATAACGTCCATGAAGTCACGGCTGCTGGAGATTGAGGCTATTCAACGGATTGGCATCACATCTGTGAATTCAAAGAATGTGAAGAACGGCAATCGGTTTGAGATTTTGTTCAATGCCACCCAGGTACTCGACCTCCCACTGGCGATCGAGCCCATCGCCTCAGATGTCTGTGCGCCTCTATTGCCGTCCTCAGATGCGCCTGAGAAGCTACTGGCCAAGGCCACCGACAAGGTCGCGATCTTCCAGTATCCCATTGGTGAGGGCCAGGCGAGTCTAGACCTGGACACCTCTGGCCCAGCACTCGTACTCCCAGATGCTGATACAATGATCCTGCGCCGTGCCAAAGACCCGAGCATCGCTGCCGACCTGACCTTGCCTGTGCCTTGGAGCGTGAACAGCCTAGGCTCACGGAAGAACCTCACTATCGACGGTACGCACATCGTGGTCCTCGACATTGTCTCCAAGTCGGACAATGGGACCTACGGCGTCGCGTTCCCGCCGACAGCGAGCCCCACGACCGTGTTCCCAGGCGAAATCCTCTTTTACCTGGTCTTCTCGCGTCCCGTGCAGGTCGTGGGCTCGCCTACACTCGAGCTCGCGACCGGCTCACTGCAACCCAATGGACTCTTCCTGGCCAACCGTTTTGCGAAATTCGTGGGCCAACCTCAACCTGACCAGGTCGCGTTTCTGTACCACGTGGCTGAGGGTGACTTTAGCTCCAACCTGGCGTTTGCGAGTGTGAACGTGCTCTCCAGTGCCCAGATTTATGGGATATCAACCTCGTCGGCTGTATTGGCCAACACGGTTCTGCCTCGGTTAACCGTTTCCGGTACCTCAGTGCTCCGCATAGACGCGTTCTCAGTCCCTACGAGTGTGAAGCTCTCTTCGCCTCATGAAGACGGGACCTTTGGCGCCGGCGAGGCCATCGAGATCCAGGTGACGTTCTCGAAAGCCGTGATTCTCCAGACCGGGCTAAATTACGATCAGGACTTCTATGCAAGGCATCCAACCTCGCTAACCTTCCAGGGCAACATCTACGTACTCTGGACTGAGTGGGAGGAGCTCCATGTGAGGACCAAAAGCTACTTGTACCTGGGCGTCTTCTCCGCGTCCACCCTCGAGCGAATTCCGATCGCAGCGGTCCCTGTCCATATCAACCGCGTCCCCAATTCGTTCATTGAGAAAGCGGCCATGACGGTCTGGAACGACCGGATCTACGCGGCCTGGGACGAGAGCGGACTCATCTTGTGCGCCAAGTACAACGGCCTTAGTGCTGTAGAAGCTTGGACGCTGATCCCCAACATGGGCGCGAATAAGAACATGGCCATGCAGGCCAGTCAGCCGTTTCTATTGGCACACAACCTGATTCTCGTGATCCTCTGGCGGGAACTGGCCGTGCCAATCAACACTGGAGGCCTCGTGGGCCAGGTCCGTATCGCTCTACGCAACGACGACATTGACGCGCCGCTCTGGATTTTCCACGATGGCAACCAGCTCAGCGCTGGGCTCAATAGAGATCCCACGTGCGACGCCCAGGAGCCCAGCGCCATTATCTTCAAAGGCACGATGTTCGTTACCTGGCTCGAGGCTCGGACCGACAACAACGAGGTCTACGAGGTCGTCGTCGCCAGACGCAACATCATCAACCGCGACACGTCCTCGTGGCGGTACCTGGACGCACTGGCGTCCACCAAGCCCAGGTATTCCTTCGTCTCAGCCTACTCCCCACGGCTCGCAGTGCGCAGACGGGGCTTTGAAGACTCAGCCTTGGTGATCACGTGGTCCCGCGATACAGAATCTGATAATGTGACCGAGGTCGTCACGGGTCAGGTCTCAAACTCAGACTGGGCAGCGACCTCGACTGTGGCTGAGAGCGTGCCGTTCACACTCGACGGTCTGAGTAACCCAGTGCTCGCCTCAGGCCAGCTGAGTACCCAGCAACTCGCTATCGAGACCTGTGGCGACGCGCTTTACGCTGTCTGGATGCAGGATTGGCCTGTCAATGGCGATAATAGCCAGGCGCTGACTGTGAACGTGGGCATCCTCGCCAAGGCCACAATCGATGTCTATAGCGGCTGGAAGTCGGTTTACAAGGGAAACGCGAACCAAAACCAGGAATTCGACGCCCTGGATGCGCACTTAGTGTGCTCATCATCAGGAGCCTCAAGCCCCGAGATGGGTCTCTTCTGGACCGAGTTCGATGGGTACTCGACAAAGTTACGCTTTCGGCACCAACGAGTCCAGACGCGATCGTTAAGTGCGCCCTCGATGAGCTATTGGGAGGAAGTGAGCTCAGGTAAGCCACTGCTGAACATGGGTACAGGGACGATACCCCCTGGGTACGCTGTCAACACGGACGTCAGTGGCATCAAGTCGTACGTGCTCAATTTCCTATATATCGTCAAGCAGGGCGAGAGTGCCGTGGCCATTGACGTACTGGACAGGACCGCATTCGTACTTAACGGCGCCACAGTCCGAGATTACCTGGGCCAGGTCCCAGACTACACGCTCTTCCCGAATGCGAACGACATGCGTGCGCTGAGCTTTAATAACAAGATCACGATCGACACGAGCGTCCCAACCGTCGTGGACGTGACGAGCCTGACGCCCTCGGGCGAGTACGGCGTGGGCCAGCAGCTGTTGATTCAGGTCGTGTTCTCAGCGCCGGTGGCCGTGGCCACGACACCCAAGGGTGATAGTTATCCAGTGTTGTATCTGCGCTCGGACGAGCTCCACTTCCTGGACGCGAATGTGAACCCAGCCGCGTACTTAAGCGGCTCGGGCTCGAACGTGCTTGTGTTTGAGTACATCACGACCGAGTTGGACTACGCCGAGAAGCTCGACTACTTCACGTCAGGCTCACTCGTGCTGCTGGGCAACGCGGTTATCCAGTTAGGTGGTGGCTTTGGCTCCGCAATCCAGCGCAATGCGACGTTCCCGACCACCGCTGCGCTATTGGCGCTGCCACCACCTAGGTCTCCACACGCACTTAGTGGGAACCGCGCGATCGCGATCAAGCCCACACAGCCCCGCGTGACCCAAGTCACATCCTTAAACGCTGATGGGACGTACCGCCCGGGCGATACGATCGTTCTACAGGTCACGTTTTCACTACCCGTGCTGGTGTTTGGTTCGCCCGTGCTGCTGCTTGAGACCGGACATCGGCTGCCTAGGACGTTGGCTAAATGCGCAGCTGGGAACAAGACCACGATGCTCACGTTCACGTACTTAGTCGCAGTGGGCGACCAAAGTGCGAGGTTGGATGTCGTGGACGACCGCCAGGGCAATTTAAAGCTCAACTACGTGCTCTCACTTGATCTAATGGGCCGTGCGCAGATCCTACGGCTCTCAACGAACCCAACCACGGCCGCGATCGTCGCGCTCCCGGCTCCGGGATCTCCAGGCTCGCTCTCAGTCACCGCGAACCTAGTGATCGACTCGGTCCAGCCAACGATCATCAACGTGCGGTCGACCACAAGTGATGGAACGTACGATATCGGTGATCCGATAGAAGTCCTGGTCGAGTTCTCACGCCAGGTGGTGGTACGAGGTGTACCTCTCGTCATTCTCAATGTCAAGGCAACCGCGAGCTCGGACCGCACGGCTGCGTACATAAGCGGTTCGGGGTCCACGGTACTAAGGTTCATCTACACGCCAATAGCTGGAGACAATACGCAGAACACGCCGCTGGACATCCGCGACGAGAGCGCGTTCATCCTGAGGCCGCTGCTCGCGGGCCGCGAGATTACAATCCCACCAGCACAGGTGCTCTGTGCCGCCCAGGTGCCCCGTCTCATGGCCAACCTCACGATGCCGCGGCCCGGGGTCCCACTGCAGGTCAATTCAGTGCATAGCCTCGTGGGCAACGGACACAAGCTCTTCATTCGCACCGACGGCTTCCGCGTTCAGGACGTCCATACAAACTTGATCAGTGGCGAGATCTACGCTCCAGGCCAGAAAGTTCGCATCTCTGTATTCTTTACAGGAGCTGTGGTCGTCGCGGGATCGCCCCAGCTAGCGCTGAACGTGAATGCGTTCGTGGTTAAGTACGCAGGCTACACGACAGGCTCAGGCATGAATGAGCTCCAGTTCGAGTACGTTATTGCCAATGGCGATGTCGTCAAGGTACTCGATATCGTTTCTCCAATAGCCCTAGAGCTCAACGGAGGCATGATCACAGACGCCAGTGGTAGGGTGTACGTGCCACTCAGACTCGGGGCTCCTTATCTACCAGGAAGCCTGTCGTTTAACTATCAGATCGAGATCTCGTCGACGCCACCTACGGTCGAGCGCGTCTATGGCGTGAGTCCTAATGGGACCTATGGCGTGGGTGACGACGTCCAGGTCGCGGTGCGGTTCACGCGCCGAGTCACGTTCCTACTGGTGGTTCCAGTGGCTCTTGGGCCACCAACGCTGCTGCTGCAGTTCGATGCTGGGGTTAAAACTGCGGTGTACGTCTCTGGAGACGCAACGCGTAACTTGGTATTTAAATTCCGCGTTCAAACCGGGGACTCGACCTTAGCACTTGAATACGCGAGTCAGAACGCGCTCGTGGGCACGCTCTTTGCCATGGCGACGACGCCACTCGTCCAAGTTACCACGCAGCTACCTGTGCTACTAAGTACATCCACCCAGAGCCTGGCCAAGCAATCTCAGATCCGCATTGACTCGAGTCCACCGAAGGTCCTACATGTCGCGGCCGTGGACCGCAATGGAACCTACGGTCTGGGCGACAGAATGCGCTTTCGGGTCCACTTTTCCAACCGCGTGGTCGTCCCCAGTGCCTCACAGTCGAGCTGTGGACTCGAGCTCTCGCTGGGCAACCGCGTCGTGCGGCTCGCAACCTACGCTGGGGGTTCGACCACCAAAGTCCTCGAGTTTAGATACATGATCGCGGCTGGGGACCGCTCGGGGGAGCTCGGCTATGTGGCGCAGGACAGTCTGGCGTGCTCGATTCTTCAGTTCAGTGCACTGCCGTCGCTGGTGGCGACCACGAACCTACCGCTGCCTGGCTCGGAGGGCAGTCTGAGCCACTCGAGCGACCTCCGAGTCGACCCAACGGCCCCTCGCGTTACCTCTGTTTCGTCACCTCTTGTCAATGGCGTCTATGGTGCTGGTCAAGTGATCGACGTCACAGTCTCGTTCTCGGAAGCTGTGACGTTTGTACAGAGCGAGCCTCGCCTACGGCTCGCGATCGGCTCGGCCAAGCCTAGTCTCACCGGTGCGACCTTTGCTTCCTATGTATTTGGTAAGGACACTGCGACGCTCACGTTTAGGTACACGGCCCAAGAGGGCGACATGGCGCTCCCACTGGCCTACGACGGCGTCGACGCGCTCTCCATGACGGACTCAGTCGGTAGAATCTTTGCAGCCGCGAACGGGGACCCGGGCTTCCGAGTCGCAACGCTGCGGCTGCCGATCCCCATGACAACTGGAAGCCTGAGCAACACGCGTGACATCCAGATCGACACGCTCGAGCCGCCACGCGTGGTCAGCGTCAGCAGCAGCACGCCCGATGGCGTCTACACTGCGGGCGACGTGCTCCAGGTGACCGTGACGTTCTCAACACCAGTGGTTGTCTCTGGGGTCCCCACACTCCGACTGGACACTGGGAATAGTCCTCAAGTAGCCTCGTATACCTCTGGAAGTGGTACTGCAAGCCTCAGTTTCCAGTATACAGTCCAGCCTGGAGATCATGCAGATCGTCTCGACTACCAGCGGTGTCCTGATACCGAACGCCGCCCTCCGCAGCGAAGAGAGTGGAGCAAGCTCGTGATCTGCTCTCAGGCAGCGAACGCGCTTCAATTAGGAGTGGGGCCTGGGAGTTCGATCAAGCGCCTGGCCACGAGTCCAAGTTCAGATGCGATTCTGGACCTCCCAGAGGTGAACTCGTGGCCCAAGTTGAGATTTCACACGTCGCGAAACGACTTTGTGTATGTGGACCAGCTGGAGGCCACGACCGACATCCTCGAGGCCGAGCGCACGCTCAGACCGCCACTAGTGAACGAGTTCACGATCTCTCAGCAGAGATCGTCTATCCGGATGTACAGCAACGGCATCCCTGACCACGCGAGCAGCCTCATGAACGAACTGCAAGGTCAATATCCCAGCAGACTTAAGCTTGCGATCAAGGAGCAGCGGTACTTTGTCGAGCTCCAGCGGTTTCCTGAACAGCAGAGTCTGTCGCTACGAACGGATACCTACGACGGCTTTGTGGGCATGTTCCTCAACGGCATCCCGTTCAAGAACGCTAGCTTAGCAGCAATTGCTGTGAGTCCATCCACGCCAGCATTCGTAGACGCCTGTGGTGGGGCTTTGGATGAGAACGGGCGATACTTCTACCGCGACCTGCCGACTTGCTACCTCACAAAGATTGGCGAGGTCTTGCCAAGTCCACTGCCTGGCCAGCAGGACTCGCGCCCAGCATCAACTATAGTGGGCTACGCGTTCGACGGCTTTCCCATTTACGGCTTCTATGATGAGACTGGTTGGCTGCCACGCCATCTGGACAAGTGCAACGGCCGCCTGCGCGCCGATGGTCAGTACGGCTACCATCTAATCCCTCCTCTTAGCACCAGCGACAAGCAGAGATCAGCTCTTCCACCGTGTCTCAAGGGCATTGATGCCTCGCAGGTGGACTCGTTACTACGTGTGTTAAAATCGCCCGTGGACATCCACGCGGTCGAGGGCCTCTCGCTCGCCAGCCTCTCGCGCTTTGACGGCCTCGTGATCGACGAGAACCCGAGTACGCAACTCACTGACAAGCTCTGGCTCAACCCCCGCGGCGTCTCAGTCACGTACACATCCAGGAGCGTGATTGTGAGGACTACAGATGTGCCGGATGGCTCATTTGGACCATTCCCAAATGTCTACAACCCTCACAGTGTCAAGACTCAGAACTACGTGTTCGCCTTCCCACGGCAGCCAGTGACTCAGGCAACGACAATGCCATTGCCACTGGACACGCCCATTGGGGTCATGCTCAACGGCGTCCCGTTCTTCTCAAGCAAGTCGGATGTGTATGGAACTGACGTCATGAGCAGTGCGAGCCCAGCATTACTTCTAATGGACAAGTGCAATGGACTCGTGGACGCTGGTGGAAACTACAGATACTACGCGTCGCCCGACTGTCTGCTCAGCGACCTCAAGGCCACTGTCCCTAACAAGCCCTCGCCACTGATAGGCTACGCGTTCGACGGCTTCCCACTATACGGTCCATACAACGAGGACGGTGGGCTGCCAAAGGACTTGGACGAGTGCAACGGACGCACTGGTTACGATGGGACCTATCGATACCACGTCACGTCCACATTTCCCTATCTCATTGGCTGCTATCGTGGTCGCCCGACGCCGCCCACCAGTGGTGGTCTCAGCAGTGTCTTGTGGCCAATCAATTTGTACCGAAGTCTCAGTTACGGCCATGATCTCCGGATCAACACAGACGCTCCACGGGTGGCTCAGGTGTTCACCAGCAAGGCCTCAAGCACGTACGTCGCTGGCGAGACGCTCGACATTGTCGTACAGTGGTCCGTGCCCGTGTTTGTGGACATTACTATGGGAAAACCTAGTATCCCAGTAGCAAACTCAACTGGTTTTGCGCTCTTTGACGCCACGAGGAGCTCGTCGCGAGCGTCAGTGTTTATGTACCGAGTGGACTCAGACGTTGGCCCGTTCAGCTTTGACTACCGCACGAATATCCAGCTGAACGGAGCCAGAATCCATCGGCTCGCGGCCACGCCGATGCTGGACGCGGACCTGCGGCTCGTGAACGCCGAGTCGATCCCGCGCTTTGCGTCCAAGCACCAGCTCGTACAGAACGTCAAGGTCACGATGCGAGGCCTCTACCATCCGCAGGCGAGCGACCTGAGCGTGCGTCTGTTCCACGAGACCAGGAGCGCAGTGGTGATCGCGAATTGCTGTAACCAGCTCACTGACGCCTTTGGGAAACCGGACAAGGCCGTGCGAGTCAACAGAAAGCAACTCGAGATCGACCCAACGAACCCAACGAGTGGCACGGGCTTTGACTACAGCTTTCAGGACCTAACGGGTGCAAAGAACCTCGCTGCTGACGGTGGAGCTACAGCGCTCCAGAGCTCCACGAGCGGCTCGTGTTTTGCCTCGAATGCGATCGATGGGCGTATCGACGGCTTTGTATCAAGCCAGACGGTCGCGCGGACGGATTCCAGGCCAAACCAGACGGCCTGGTGGGAGCTAAGGCTGCTCAAGGACACGGACATTGGCACCGTGCGGCTCTGGATAGCGCACGAAGAGCGCCTGCCCGCCGTTGTGCAGCAGCTGAATGTCAACTCGATCGATGCCGTGAGCCCCGTCGATGGTACGTTCACGCTCGTGTTCACGGCCGCCGATGGACGGCAACATAGCTCAAGTTCCATCAGCTACAACGCAGTGGCGATGGTCGTGGACGAGGACCAGAAGATCGAGAACCTGGGCATCGGCAAGGGTGAATCCCTTCAGGCCAAGCTCTCAGCCCTACCAGACATGCCTCAGCTCTTCATCACAAGGTTCCCAGCCGACGCAGCGCTGTCTGCGAATGGGGCGTTCAGCTGGTCCATCACGTTCTTACAAAATCCAAAGCTCTACAACAATCTACCACCTCTACGCCTGGGGATAAACTCGGTTTGTATGGGCACTGGGGTCGTCGAGCTCGCGCCCCCACTGCCGGGGGACGATGTGGATCCTTTTGACTACGTGGAGCGCGACGACCGACCCGAGGACATGCAAATCGGCAAGCTCTCCATGTTCCCCTTCTGGCTCCTGCTCTTTGAAGATGCCGCCATGATGGACTTTGAAAGCTTCCAGGAGGCCTACGAGGCCGCGATCTGGGTCCATCGCATCGATTCTCTAGCCGCCACGCGCCGCGTGGTCTCTATAAACCCACCGTTCGGCACGAAAGCCAGGTACATCCGCGTGGTCACGGTCAAGCCCTACGCCCGACTCACGCTCGCAGAGGTCCAGGTGTACACGGAGCGCGCTCATGTCCTATCACAGTATGAAGGCGGGACGCCCGTGGCCACGGAATTCTACCCTGGGGCTGAGATTTGGTCCCCCGAGGACCTGTTCCAGGCCGCGTTTAATGGGATGACGAGCGAAGGCACGTGGACACTTGCGATCCAGGACTCGGTACTCAAACAACGCGTTGGTGAACATATAACCCACGGCGACGGTGCGCTCTCGGACTGGGTGCTCACGGTCACCACTATGGCTGGACGCACGCACACGTACTTTATGGACATCACGGCCCACGTGAAGACTTTGCCGCGCCATGGGAAGCTGTACATTGGGGTCCAGGAGACCGAGGCCGACCATTTGGACAGCGACCGCGATGGGAACTTGGACTCGATCGAGGCGAGTGCGTACTTAGCCCGGTACCTGTTCAACTACGATGGCTTCCCAGGTCTCACGAGGAAGCGCGCATTGCTGGGCTTTCTCGAGGGCTACAGGCAATTCGGTGGGATCGAGATCCTCGGAGATGCGAGCGAGCGCCAGAAGCTGCTCCCGATCGCCTGCGATGCCCGGTGCCTTGCGGATATTGGTATGGATCCGTACTTTTATGCACATGGACCTGGGGATGTGGGGCTCAAGCTCATGGAGATCGTCGGCGACCGGGTGGTTAAGTACGTACCTAATGCCGGGTTCCGAGGACGAGACACGATCACGTTCTCGATCTCGATTGGCACGCAGGAGTCGAATGTGCTCGGGACCGTGGAGCTCCATGTGGTTCAGTGCGAAGGCGCGGAGTGTGCGCTGGACGCGCAGTATTTGTATTAGAATGGGAGATAGGCTGACAGGTCGAATAATATTCTACCTATTTTGTTTACAAAGAATATTAAAGGTTAACAAGTAAAGCCAAGGACCGAACTACACACGACTACTTCGTACTCAGCGATGAAAGATTTCATCTTTTGGCTCTTGCTGGTGAGTCGAGTCTTGTGATCGACTCGGCGCGACCGGCGCGAGGAGGAATTGGACATTGAAGATTGGAAAGACATCGAGGAGGAGTCCACACTTAGTAGCTCTTTTGGATTGGGCTGGTGCCGACTGGAGTATATGGCTGTGACGTGGCACCGCTCGAGCCCGCGACTGGGGTCGCAGTCGGGGTGGTAGAAAGACGGCCGGTAACCGCAGCTAGGCGCACGGTGGTTGGAGCTGGGTTTGTGGCGGCTCCGCTAGAGTGTGGAGTCGACTGGACTGGATTGCCCTGAATTGGAGCAGGCGTTGAAGGAGCTGGAGTCGAAGCCGTGGTGGTTGGGTCCGGGGTCGGAATCACAGTCGTTAGGGCTGGAGATGCAGCCGTAGGCGTTGTTATTGAACCGACAGTGGTCGGAACTGGAGTAGTGACAGCGTCTCCTGACGTTGGGGTCGACTGAACTGGGTTGCCCTGAAGTGGAGCAGGAGTTGTTGGAGCTGGGGTGGGTGCAATAGTCGTCGGAGTTGGTGTTGGTGTTGGAACCACGGCGGCCGGAGTTGGTGGAGAAACAGCTCCGCCAAAAGTTGGTGTTGGCTGAACTGAGTTGCCCATGGTTGCAGCAGGGGCGCTCGAAGCTGGAGTAGGCATGTGGCCTGGCTTGGTTCCCACGTTGGTCGCAGACGATGGGAGAACGGTGACTGGGACGCTGATCATCGGTGTCTGGACAGGCTGGCCCTTCACTGGGGTAGGCCTAGCCGTACTTGACACCACAGGCTTTGAAATTGACTTCCATGGGCACGGGGTCTTTGCAATTGGAGCCACCGTAGCTGGTTTCTGGCTCGACTTGAGTGGTACAACCGAGGTTTCGTTCGTTCCAGTGTTACCAGCAGCGGTTGGCGTCGCAGCAAGCGAGATTGGCGCATTCGCCGCTCCATGGGTGACCTTAGCGCCCAGAACAGTCGTTGGCTTCGCAGTAAATGGGCAGGGAGTGGTCACAGCTCCAACTACACCACCCACTGGAGACTTGGCAATCGGTGCTGGGGTCTTGGCGATGACACCGGATGACTTGGTGGCTGGTAGGCAAGTCTCTTGATGGTGGCGCCGCCACTGATCGGCTTCTGCGTCAGAGTCGGTGCTGGCTGAATGAGGAGGATAGGGTTGCCGCCTCAGCCGGAGCCGCCAGAGCTCCAAATGCGACAGCGATGAGCCCCAGGTGAACAAGGATGCGACCAAGCTGCATGGTCGATGGTGAGTTGTCTTGAGCTGAACTTCTGTGTGGAGCTCTTGACTTAGTGAGTCAAATTGAAGAATGTCTACCGAGTGCGAGTATTGGACAGAATAATAACGCAACTTTCCAGGGAGAGGCTCATGGTCGCATGTGTAAAGATCGTGGGTATGCAGTATAGTCTGAGCGATGGCCTTCTGGTGTTTGGCTCGTGGTGGTTCCAGGCCTTTGCGCCACAACGTTGCCTGGTGCTGATTTACACGGCAAGTCAGAATCGGAGTCCAGCTGAAATAAATGATTACCAGGAGCTGACTTTGGTTGGCACCAGCTGCTTCTAACTCAGCCAGTAAAGAAGACAACAAACATGTTGGCCAGAGAATGCTGCAGTCGCCTTGGAGAGTCAGGAGGTCGTTCAACGCACAATTAAGATGAACAACCAAGCAATTAATTCCATGGGCAACAAACAGGCAAGCCAGAGGCTCCGGTGCTTACAGGTGAACAGAAGAGGTCGATCTTTTTGCCATAGATATCCGTGCACGTAGGCAGGTCTCAGGAATCGTTTGGTCACTCGTCACTCCTTAGAGTGTGAGAGAGAACGAATAAATATATAATTTAAAGTGTCGACTCCGTCAGCAGCATCTGAGGTCATTGACAGGGCTGGATGGGTTCAGATCCAGCAAGTGAGCGAATGAGAAGAGTTGTTTTGCTCAAAGTTCCATTGAATCTTGGTTACTAGTGTATGTTCACATCGAAAGCCTACTGTCGGCTGACTTGTCTAAATGCAAAGAATCAAATTGTACGGACTCGCTCGCCACACACGCACTCACATGCAAAACATCTCTGGCGGCAGAATACAAGAGCGCTCGTTGAAACCCAGTGTCCACAAGTCGATTGACTTAGTACGACTGGACGGGGCTGTTGCCACTTGACGCAGACGCTGGCGCTGGAGCAGCTCCGCCCGTGGTGACACCGTCGCTCGACACTGGCACCGCCGTCACCGTTGGAGTGGCAGCAGGAGGGGAGACGACAGCAACGGGAGCGTCGGGTGGTGGCGATACCTGGCCTGGGTTGATGGCTGGCGAAGGAGTGCTCACTGGATCCACCGGAGCTGGCGCCGTGGTGGTGGTCGCTGGAGCGGTGGCTGTGGTTGGCACCGGAGCCACGGTCGGAGTAGCGGTAACAGGTGCTGGAGCCATGGTTAGCGCAGCATTCGTCAGGGCTGGAGCATCGGTCGAGGCAGCAGTGACTGACACCGACGGCTGTGCTGGTGCAACAGTGGCTGGTTGGGTCGCAGCAGGTGTTGGGACAGTGGCGGCACCACTCGACGTTGGGAGTTCCTGCACCGGGCTGTCTGGCGTTGAAGCAGGGACAGCTGGGACGGTGGAGCCCGCCACCGGAGCCGAAGGCTGAGTTGGAGCCAAAGGCTGAACTGGAGCAGAAGGTGGTGCTTGTGTCACGACCACTGGAACGGACGGGGTGGTGCCAGCATTGTTGCTCGATGCTGGAGGCTGGGCTGGCGCATCCGTTGGTGGGGTCACTGGGACGACTGGCACTGAAGCTGGTGGCGGTACCACCATCTTTGGAGACTGGGTGGCAGCATCACCGCTCGACGCTGTGGGCTGAGGTGGTGTGTACGTAAGCGGAGTCGTCGGGGCCACTGGCACTGAAGCAGATGGAGGAGTCACCGCCAGTGGAGTCTGAGCTGGCTGCGACGCCACTGGAGCAGCTGGCTTGCCTCCGCTTGGGAACTGAGGCTTTGGCGCAGACTTCGGTGGGCACGGCGTCTTCGCGTTACCGCCGGTCGGAGGCGTTTTGTTGTTGCTGTTGGCAGGAGGGGAGTTGTCACTGTTACCCGACGATGGGACACCGGGCTTGCCGCCGGATGGAGGTGTCATAGGCTGAGCTGGCTGGACTGGAGCTGGGTTGTTGCCGCTCGATGGGGCGACTGGAATGGATGGAGAGCCCTTGTTGCCACCGAAACTAGTGGACGGCTTGGTGCTTGGTGGGCATGGCGTCTTCGCAGCTCCGCCACTTGGAGTCCAACCGCCGAATCCGAATCCACCCGACGCGGGCTTCTGAGCTGGGACTGGGGCTGGCTTCATGTTGTTGTTGCCGCTCGATGGGATGTTGCCACCGAATCCGTTCGATCCCTTAGCACCTGGAGGGCATGGGGTCTTCGCCGAGCCAGTGTTGCCACCGAATCCGCCCTTCGATGGGTTCTGGGCTGGTGCTGGTGGTGCCTTGTTGCTGTTGCCGCTGGCTGGAGCCGCAGGCTTCCAGGCTGGGGTCATCTTGCTGCCGTTGCTGTTGCCCCCCGATGGCTTCGCTCCTGGAGGGCACGGAGTCTTCGCAGCTCCACCAAATCCACCAGTCGCTGGCTTCTGAGCCGGAGCTGGAGCGCCCTTGTTGCTGTTCCCGTTGCTTGGAGCCGTAGGCTTCCAGCCATTGTTGTTACCGCCCGACGGCTTGGCTCCAGGTGGGCATGGCGTCTTGGCATTTCCACCGAAGCCACCTGTGGCCGGCTTCTGGACTGGTGCGCCCTTGTTGTTGTTACCGTTGTTTGGGGCCGCCGGCTTGTAGACCGGAGCCTTGTTGTTGCTGTTGCCTCCAGATGGTTTGGCGCCTGGTGGGCACGGGGTCTTGGCACCGCCGCCACCGTTGTAGCCTCCGGACGCGGCCTTTGGAGCAGCACCGCTCGATGGCTTGGAGACGCTACCACCTTGGGTCGCTCCCTGCGGCTGCGAGTACTGCGCTGGGTTGCCGGCTTCCGCGAGCGATCCAACGACAACGGACAGCAGCGCCAAGTGCAGGAGAACGCGAGCGAGCTTCATGATTGGATTGGAGAGTGGGGCGGTCGATGGGCGTTGGTTGTTGACTTGGCGAGCCAAATTGTGGAATGAGCTCTTCGACGCAATGGTGGGACGAGCGAGCAGCTCTTTTCAGTTTTAGATGGAGAAGCCACCTGAAGTAGAGGAGCACGTGGCTCTGAAAGATACAGTACAGTACAGGCAGGCAGCTGCACCAAAAGACCCGGCGGGTTCCCAGAGCAGGTTCAACGTCACTGGCCCCTTCTGGTAGAAGTCAGGATACGTTCACCTGTATAAAGGGTCATTTCTATGGGGCGCAGTGGATCCTGAATCAAACAGCAGTCGAATCGTACCGGCACAGGCGGATGATGCCGGCGTTCGTGGCTGCAGAAGAGCGGCAGCGGCAGAGCAAATGAACCAGCTGATGAGAACTGTACACATTAAATAGCCGCTGAGTTTATTTTTTCAGGAACAGTCGGTGAGTGCCATTCCAGTCAGTCGTCCAAGTCGGGACTCAACAGCGTTCGGCTGGATGTCCCGACTCGTCCTCTGATACGTTTTTGCTGCGGTCAAATGTACTGATTTAGTACGCAATAAAACAGAGAGGGTGTTTGCAGATGGACAACCATGTGAATGGCTGGACACTGGGAGGACAACCTGCTCTCAGCGTTAACTTGGATGGCGGAGCTCATTTTGTTGAGCCTAATGGTCCCAAAAAAACAAAATGTCAGCTCCGCCGAATGTTCCCATGGCAATCAAGTCGGCTCCGGAGCACCAAAAATTGCGATCCCCCAGCTGGGTACTGGATCTTGCGAATGCGACCACGTTTGTGAAGTGAGGCCTGGGCTGGCACCTGCGGTGCAGCTCGACTGCAGGGTTTCGTTTGATGAAAGGGCATCCCTAATAAGGGCACCAGGAAAAACGCAAAGGGTGCCATTTTTCGAGCTATTAAGTGTGTACCACATATATTTGGGTACTTTTTCAACAAATATTCCTATTTATTAATACCAGTTTTCCACTATTTTGAACTTTATGTAAATCTCTCTATTGTGCTGTTATTGATCTTGCGTAATATATGTTGCTCCAGATGATCATGTTCGACGCTTTTCACCTCCGTGGTCCATAAAATATAATATGCATAACTAAAACTATTGCGATAACCACCCAGTTTGTCCAAATCGATTGTAATTCGGCCGATTAAGGGTCTTATTTAGAGATCTCAACCCTTTTTTATGTATAAAAACAGAATGCTGACCCTTATTAGGCGCATATGTTATTTTTATCACCCCACTTTGCTTGCGTCCTTGATCGGCCGATTTATATATAAAACTGCCAGAATGCCCAGGATCCCCTGAACATTCGCGCAAACAAATATATTTAAAAACGAGATAAATACAGCTGGAAAATGGCATACTTTGGTAGGCATATATGTCCAGTGGTGAATGTGTGCATATTTGAGCGTGGCAGTTTTAGCAAGGAAAGCCACACAGCATGCTAGATGAAAAAGTGTGCGCGCAATTGGAGTGAACCAAACACAAACAATAGGATGACGATATATCTCACACGCACTACGGCATACATGTACAATTATGCTCTAAGTAGTCGCTATCCAGCGGTTACTATTCAGTGTGGCAGTACGAGTGAGAGGCCAACGAGATGCCCCGGGTTCGATTCCCGGACGGCGCACTCTTTTGCTTCTTTGCTATTTTGCTTGTACGGCATATTCCTCGTCTGCACCCGCACGGAGGCTTTTGCCCTTCTTCTTCACTCCCTCTACATATCTATGC